>PVIC010028430.1:0-23089 GCA_004025085.1 Thryonomys swinderianus
CTTGTTTGTGGCTGAGCTTAGTCCTGTAATGAAGATGTTAGGTGCAGAAGGGATGGGAGGAGACTGTCTTGTTCAGCTCATAGATCGCGGGGAGGAAAAACAGCATCGTGTTCTCATGGTCACTGTATGGGTGAGTAACCGAGAGGGGGTGGGGTAGGGTGACTTCCTGTCTTTCCAGGTGGCGCCTGTGCTCTGCTCTTGTGCTCTGACAGACACGCAGTGGGAGGCCCAGGAATGGTCTGGCCTCAACTAGTAGGTGCATTTTCTATGCAGGTAGGCCATTCTTGTCATATAGGCATCTGAGGCCTGAGAGGGTGCAGACAATATTCCCGCTTCAGTGTAGGGAGGATGTGAGGAGACCTGCATACTGGCACTTCCTGGAATCAGGGCCTCACTTAGCTGATGGGTGAGGCAGGTTAGGGACATCTGGCCCGGCCAGAGGGGCTTTTATCTTCCCTCTGCAGAGCCATCATAAAAATGTTCAGCCTGCTGGTAGGCAGAGGATGGTCTGGAGGGCTGGTGCGGCTCAGGCCGGGTCGGAGGCTAGGCTGAGTGCAGGGTGCGTAAAAGCGGCTGAGTCTCTGGCGTAGAGTTCCTGGCTTTTTATCCCCCCGTCCTGGAAACCCATTTTAAAACTTAGAAAACAAATTGGCCCTCTTGGCTGCCCTATGGACAGGCTGCGCTGCTAGGGAGGGAGCCCTGAGCTCCACCTCGCTTTGTGGGCTGGACAAGGTTGGTGGATCTAGGCTTCTCTGCTGCCCTTCCCATCAAGATAGCGACGTCCTTACCAGAAAGCATCCACTTGCTTCTGCTCTTTTTTTTTTTTTTTTTTCTGTCGCGTTTTATTTTTGTGGGAAATTGTAAGAAAAATGTATTTGGCTTCATTGTTTCTGCTGCTTTGTTTCCCCCCACCCCACCCACACCCACCCTGAGAGGGGCTAGTGATGTCACTGTGGGAGTAGCTGGGTTGAAAGGGCCGCACATCCCCCTCCTCTTGCAGAGACAGAAGCCACACTGCTTACCATGTTCTCAAGGCTGTCCTTGCCTGTCCGCTTCAGATATGAACTCTCAATCTCTAGCCTTCTGTATGTCAGCTCATGGTAGATGGTGGAGTTTGGCTTCTGCTTCTGCCCTCTTTTGTGCCTTTCTTTCCCTAAATTATCCTTTTCTCCTCCCTCCCTAGTGTCTTCCCTCTTCCCTTTCCTTTCTTGCTTTCTTCACTGTGCAGCTGCACCTAGCATGACATCGTTCCTGTTGTCACCTCAGATTGCTGGCCCACTGTCCTCTGTATATAACTGCTGCTGGAAGGGGACTCAGTGCCCCAGCCCACTCCCCTTCTCTGGTTTTTGTCCAGTTGGCTGGACAAAGAGAATAAAACCAAATGGCCTCCCCTCCCCCTCCTGGGCCAGGCCAGCCCTTGTGTTCTAGGGTGATTTTCCCTGGGACCATTTCAGCGAGTGGCAAGTCGTTGGGCTGACCAGGCCCATGCACCCGTTCCTCAGTGACCTCCCTAAGGCTGCTGCCCCGCAGTGCCCAGTGGGACTGAGCAGAGGGGCTGAGACTGCGTTGGCCAGAGGCTCTGTTACAGTAGTGGAGAAGGAGGTCGGGGCCTAGGGGCAGGTCAAGCAGGCCTCTTTTATTTACAGTGCTCTCTTTCATGGCCCCAGTGAAACAGGACCCGGAACGGCAGTGAAAGGGCACTGTGTTTGTGCATTCAGGCCTTCCAGGACTGGCCACAAAGGTGGGGGTGCCCAGAGCATCGAAGGAGCTTTTTATCATGGACAGTTTGGCTTGGATGAGAAGATGGGGCTGTTTCCAGAATCGTGAGCATTGCACGATTAGACGGCTCTACTGTGCTTCTCAAAACTGATTTTTGTGGTCTGGGGTTGGGCCAGGGTGCACTGTTCTGATCATCTCATTATGTTGGGACAACTGAGTGTTTTCTCCTTCTGGTCCAGTTGTCTTCACCCCAGCTATGGTTGGGATAGAGCTGAGGAAACCTTGTACTCTGCGCTCATTCTTTGTTCTCTAAAGATCAGGTTCATGTGCAGTTCTTTCTTGTCCCTTTATGTTTCCATTGGGATCTTCCTCTCCCCCTGTTTTATCTTTGAGAGCCTTAGTTTGTGCATCTTGAAAATGGGCAGAGTGGAGGTGATAGCACCTCCCTCGTATCTAGTGCTATCATGAGGATTAGGTCACATGCCACATGGAGTGGGCTGCCACAGGGCACTTTTCTTTCCAGCTGCCTGGCCATAGTCCCTTTGTAAGCCTGAGGAGCCCAAGTGAGGACCCCAACTTTCCAGTTCCCCATTTTTTTTTTTTTTTTTTTTTTTTGCGGTATGGAGTATCAAACTCATGACCTTGCACTCATAAGGCAGGTGGCCACGCCACTGAGCTACATCCTTGAGCCAACTCCCCCCAACCTTAATCTTCCTTCTACGCTTCCCTGGCCTTGGAATATTCCTTGTTTTGGTACCTCTGATTGACTTTATATGACAAAGGAAAGAGCAATTTTCTGGAAGATCATTCAGGCAATTAATGCAGAATATATGAAAGCACATACACATGCATGCTCCATTTTGGGTGTTACACCACACCCAAATGTCCCCTGGTTAAAACAGATAGAAAGCACCAGTGCCTGCCCTGTGCTGAGGCGCTCTGGCAAGCTTGTTCATGTCGTACTGTTGACCTGCGCTGTCTCCCTGTCTCCCTGTAGCTGAGTCCAGATGGAGGGTGAGGCCTGAGTGTTTCTACTGTGTCCTTTAATTGTATCTTTGGAACCAGAAATCACACCCACTGCACCCACTGTGAAGCAGCAGCAAGGCGTGGTCACAGTCTAGCCTTGGGCCATCTTGAAAGTTCCGGATAGTCTGCTGTGGAGAGGTGAGCAGCTCGTGGGTGGGAGCTTCTGTCTCCAGCTACAGAGCAACTGGGTGTCCTTGCAACTGTTTGTTTTCTGTCTCCTTTGTTTTTCTCCGTGCTGCCTGCTGCTGCTGCTGCTGTTCCCAGGGGCACAACCCTCTGTCCTGTCCTTGCCCGTTTTCTGAAAGGTGGTGAATAATCAGGGAGATGAGTGGAAGCAAAGAAACCCTAGAAGGAGACGAGCGAATGGCCCAAGTAAGGATGATGGAACATGAGCCTGAAAGCTAGAATTCAGAGTAGTCTCAGAAAATCTGTCCACTGAGTTTGTACTCTGGCTGCTTCTCGATTTAGCTGTTTAAGGTAGTTGGGAGCTTATAAAGGATCAAGGGATAGAGTAAAGGAAGCTTTCCCTCATAGCCAGCACTCATTTTCTGCTGCCTGGTTTCTTGGACTAAGAAAAATGTAAGAAAATTGATTTCTACCACTTAACCCATGTCCATTTTCTAGATGTTTATAGAAAAAGCATCACACTGCATCTTTGGGATAGTATGTCATAGATGAGGATTATTTTTGGGTGAAATAATGATTTGTCAGGAGGCTAAACTGACTTATCAGGAGATGTTTTCTCCTGTATTTGTGTTTGGAATAGTGACGACGTCATTCGTTCAGCCTTTGAGTCCTTTTCTGGTTAAGCTCTTCAGTATAGGCCTTTACAAATATTATTGTTTGGACCTTTTAGTAAAACAAAAACCCAGTTAGTCTACTTATATAGTCTTGGATCTTGGTTCATTCACGCATTGAAATATTGGCCACTTAAGAAGGTTTACTCTTTTGGTTGGAGGATATGGGCCAACCGTGGGTTGTAATGACCTGGCTGTTTGGGTGGTATTTGGCTTTGAGGGGTCAATGGGAAATTTAGCTATGTAGGCAATAGGAAGGAGGTGGTTGCTCCAGAGAGAGCCCTTGATGCTCAGGAAGTTTCTGTGTGGGTTTAAGCATGGTTGCTAGTCATCGACACAGAGCTTTTGTGTGAATCAGAAAAGACACCCTTTTTGTGGGAGGATGTGGTTCTTAACCAGGGCCTATGACTTGATGAGTTGGATGGGCTGGATGTCAAGCCTGTTTGCCCCTTATCCGATACATGAGATACCTGGCCCAAGAGGGCTTCGGTGCTGGGGTGGTCCTGAAATGAAAGCTGTTCTGGTGAGATGTTTTGAGCTATCAGTTCAGTGGGTTTCCAGAGACCAAGGCCTCATAGATCTGTTTCACTGAACACTTGACCAGCTTGTGTGCTCCCTCAGCCCAGTAGCACCTCTGGGGTGCACAGGATCACAGGCTCCAGGTTTCTGTGGCTCAACACCAGAGGAGTTCAGGCCATCTTTGCGTGTTCAGGCACCCCTGAAGCTGCCTGGAAATGTCAGATTGGTTTATGGCATCCTTTTAGGATGACTGTCTTTTGTGACCAAGGCCAAGAAAAATAGTACAAAGAGGTAGGAGTTGTAAGAACAAAGCTGCATATGCATGTACCTTACACTCATTGTTGTCTTTAGGGTTAGCTGGAAAAGCAGAAGATCTTATATAACCAGTTTCTCAAACGGAGAGATGGAGCAGGTAGGAAGAGACCAGTTAGCCAGGCAGGATTTAGGTTTTTTGCAAGAAGTTCCGATTTTCTCCCCTCTTGGTCGTAGTTTTACTCTTCAAAGCTGAATCTTTTGTAAGTCTTTGCTAGTCTCAGGTCTGCAGGGAGAGCAAGAACCTTGGGTCTCCCTGCCACAGCCCATTTGGGCACCACATTGATACGACGCTGAAGTGCCCAAAGGGAAGTAGACCGGCCCAGAGAATAATTTCCATTTAACTAATTATTATTCTTCCTCCAGTAGATTTGAAATCTATTTAACTTTTCAGGGTCCCCTAGCCTTTTAAATGTTTCAAGTGTACTCTTTCTGATAGGTTACCTTTTCTCTCCCTGTAGGCTATAATTAGTGTCCTTTACACAAAATTGGCTTAGAATTGGATTTAGAGAAGATAAGAATCAAATTACCAGTATTTATCTTGTAAATTCCAAAAGATCTACTTAAGACACTGTATTATAAAAAAGGGGGACTATAAAAGAAAAGTTTATTCTATGAAAAAATAAATTCCTTGCAGTCTGACCAACCCATGGACATTTTAATATTGTAGCTCCAGATGTCCCTGAGAGGAACCTAAAATTGCCTTTTCCCCTGTCTCTGGTTTTTATCTCCACTTGAGCTTCTGAAACGTTGTGGGGATTCGGGGGATTTGGACAGTGGAGAGCTGATGTGGTCTCGGCTTTCATTAAAATTTGGAGGGTTTGGCCTATCTATTGTTTTTGATTTGTGGTAAGATATAAGCCTCTAAAATATGCCTATCTTAAAGAGATATGCACCATTTTATCTTGGTATTTTAAGTTATTAGGCTGTTGAGAGATGGGAGACTGGGCCCTGTGGTGGCCTGCACGTCTCTGTGTCCTCTGATGTCAACAGGCTTGTTTTCACATGCCACCCAGTACAGCTAGTCCCCAGCAGGTTTAAATAAGGTCATGTCAGAAAACATGCCTGTGTTTTCTAACCGTGTTGTTTCACAGAGGTGCTAGGCAGTGACAGTATATGGGGGCTGTTGGCTAAGCTGTTCACTTCATGCCTCGTACTTTTATTAAGGCCCATTTCTGGTGTTAAACTCAGTTTTTCCTCCCGGCTGAGCAAGCCAGAGGGGTGTTAGCTGGAGTCCCCACCGCAGGGCAGCAGTAGCGCTTTGTGGGTGCTTTTGTGACCGCGCAGCTCTGCACAGCTGCCCACTTCAGCAGTGTTGTTAACTTTAGTTTTCTAACCTAATTCACTTTTTTTTTTGCTGCTGACGAGAGTGTTGAATACCAAAGTACAGGAGACAGTTCCTTTTAATGGCCCAAAAATGTTTTGTGGACAATTCTACTTTTGTGTCTACATCCAAAGCAGGAAGCCAAGTAGATAATCTCCGTACTCAGGTTTGTAACGTCGTTATTTACCAGAGCCAAAAGGTGGTAGTAACAGAGGTAGTTACTGACACGCGGAGAAGTATACAAACATTATATTTATAGTGGAATATTATTTGGCCTTAAAAAGGAAGATAAATTTTGGTAATGATAAGATGAACCTAGAAGACATTGTGCTAAATGAAATTAAACCTGACACTGAAGGACAAATATTGTATTGTTCTATTTATCAGAGGTTCCATCCATTCTATGTGAAGTAAATTCATAGAGATCCGAAGTAGAATAGAAGTAGCCAGGGGGTGGAAAGAGAGAAAAATGGGGAGTGAATGTTTAGTGGGTTATGAGCTTCATTCAAGGAAATTCTGTGATTGCAAAGCATTATAAATGTACCGAATGGTGCCAGAATGTACACTTAAAAATGGTTAAGAAGGCCAGGTGTGGTGGCACATGCCTGTAATCCTGGCACTCTTGGAGGCTGAGGCAGGAGGAGTGCAATTTTAAATCAGCTGAGCAATTTAGCAACTCTGAGACTGCCTAACATAAAATTTAAAATGAGGTGGGGACTAAGGGATGGAGTTCAGTTTAAAGGCCCCAGGTTTAATCCCTGGTATTCCTCCAAAAGTTAAGATGGTAAACTTCGTCTTATGTGTATTTTTACTGCAGTACAAATATATCTTATGTGAATTGTGACACCTAGCATTGGAGACAAAATGTTTCTTTGGAAGTACTCGGGACATCATAGTATAAAATTCCCTTGGTAGATTTTTTTGTAAAATCACACTGTCTATGGCCTCAAGTATCCAATGTCTGTGGAGCACTGCCTTTTAACCACTTTTACAAATTATTTTCCTCTCTCAAGTGGTGTGGCTCTTTATTGAGGCCCGTGTTTTTATTACTCACCTGACTGTAGAAAAAGACACCTCAATGGTCGTTTCTGACTTTTTCTCTAGTTGCCTTCTTCCCAGCGGGAGGTTTGAGGAGAATTTTCTACTCTCTTTTCCTTCTATTCATTTTCTCTTTCCTTTCCTTTTGTCCCTTTTTCTTTTCTTTTTTCTCTTTTTCTCTCTCCGTCTCTTTTTCTTTTTTGTACTTACAAAATTAAAAAAATGCCTGTAGCCTTAAACATAGGTTTCAGTGAGAAAGAAAATTCAGTCCTGATTTGTAACATGTTATACACTTGAGGAAAGGGCGTTTTCAGACCTGGCACCCCCGTGCTCAAGCTTTGAGAGGTCACATATTCACCATGTGTGACTTGCCTTGTCCCCTCACAGACGGTTGCAGATTTAGCCAAAGATTCTGTGAGCTTCTTCTGAACAGAAACTTTCCCTGCTCTTCTTCCCACCCTCTGTTTGATTTTCATTTAAATGAAAATTTTCAAACTCCTAAAGAAATTCAAAGTGGGAAAAAAAAAAATCCATGCCCAAAGTAGTTAGTTAGAGTCTCAAGATGAAAATACAAGTTCTGGAAATGGAAGTTTCCTCTACCCCCGTGGCAGCCTTTGCAGCCAACAGCCTCGTTCTGTGCTTCTGGGGTTTAATGGCCAGCATGTGTAGGTACGGGGCCCGCCATATATATAGTACCGGGCGTGTAGGCGCGCTGGCGTGGAACTGAGAAAGCTTAACTTTGGCATTTCTAGGTTTATTTTAAACTTACAACCTTTAACGCCAGACACGGAGCTTCTTTCCCACTTAATGTAACTATACATTGATTGCTTTTAATTAGTGTTGGATCTTTCTTAGTGTTTCGCAGCTTGGGATATATAAAAAGTCTGACTTAAATTACAAAAAAAAAAAGAAGAAGAAGAAGAAGAAGAAGAAGGAGCAGCTAACTCCTGACAGTCTCATGGGTCTCTCAGAAGCCAACGTGGGAGCCTTTGAAACCTTAACCTCCCCGTTCCCTTTATTTTTATCTCGAGTCAGGTGGGCTGGACAGCACAGAGTCTAATTTAACACATGTAATGGTTGGAGGTAATTTGCCTGGACTGTTTAGGCTGAAATTAAGCACCTGTATTGAAATAAAGGTGGAGGTGAGCCATGTTGTCATAGCGTGGACACACTTGATGATGATTGGTGATGCCAGGGGATGGGTTCTTGGCTAGGGGCAAAGCCGGCAGAGGAGACTTTTTTTTTGCTCAACAGTTTGGAAACACTCATGATCATTTGAGGTTTCTAAGCCAGAATTCTTCGTGTTTGCAAGCCTCTGTGGCACTGCCGAATTCTACAGTAAATATTTCAGACATCCTCAGCCCTGCTCTCTTCTCCCTGCAGTAAATTACATATTAAAGTAGCCTGGTAACTGAGCACTGGTTGCTGTGAGATAAGGGCTGGGAAATCAATATGTTTGCCATGTGGCTGCTTGTTTATGACACCTGCCTCTAGAACAGTTGAGCAATGTTCTGTTTGTTAAGGCCGCATTTCAGAGGCTCGTCTCTTCCTAAAACAACCGTGATCTTGGGTGGGGTGGGAGGGGCGCTACACAGATATTGATTCTAGTCTTTCTAAGTGTGGAATTACACTTTGAAACTGTGGTCTGTGGTCTCTGATTCCCTCTCCCCCCAGGAGGAAAAGTAGGTACTCTGTACTCTGGATATGGATATCGTAAATCTGTTTTGTAACGATACAATGTGGCCAGTTGAAAGGAGTGTAGTTCATAATAAGGAAGTGTAGGGGTTGTGTAGATTTATCTCCTCTCCTGGTACTGTTCTCTCAAGATCTGTTCTCTCAAGCCCCATGATCTACTCATGCTTAAAAGCAACCACCATCACACACACACACACACACACACACACACACACACACAAACACACACACAAAGGCCTCCATGAGAAAAATAGCCGCTGAAAAACAAACATGTTAACCTAAGTCTCCATGGGATTTTTGTTTAACTAGTGGATGATAATTGTAGTCTCGTAACCGGCCTACTGCACTCAGCCCTTCTTAAGGCTGTGTGTGTGGGGGCGTGGCCACTCAAGTGAGTAAACAATGGTTGTGTGTGTGTGTGTTGTGTGTGTGTGTGTGTATTGGAGAGTGTGGGATATGAGGCCGATGGCTCTGGAGAGAAGAGAAAGACTGCCTGGGTCCTATGCTTGTCCTTCCATTTTGGAACAGAGAAGCAGTGATGTACTTTCCCTTCTTGTGTGAGTGATTCAGTAGAAAAAAATGCATTTCTAAAACACGTTGCTTAGGAGCAGTTGGATAGCAGGATATAAAACATGAACTGTGTTGGCCGATGACACATGCCCTGATAGTGTTCACACACCTAGGAAGCAGCCAGCCTTCCCCTGGTTTGTGTTCCATGACTTCCAGGGGACTCACACATAAATAGTCCACTCTGCTTTGTTTGCTAAAAAAAAAAAAAATGAGTTAAAGATTTCAAGGGAAACATGAGATCCATTCTAGAGCACCCTGTTGGCAGCTGCCGGTTGGGCAGTGGCCCTGTGCGGACAGTTGTATGGCCTGGGGACATGTTTTCTTAATGACACTAATGTATGCTGAGATCTCACGTTTTGGCTTGTGTGTTCTTTAATACGGATTGGCAGGTTCTCCTTAATCAATAGTGGCAAAATGTCTTTTTCCTTCCTGTTTTCCACATGATGGCAAATGGCTTTTCCAATCATCTCTCTTTGCTTGTGCTCAGTCCAAGGTGACACTTAAAGTGAGGTGGAGATACTTGGGATAGGAGGACATAGTGAGTTTGAGATGACCAGTCCAAAATGAGGGTTTCTGAAGCTGGGCCTGTGCAACTGAGGATCCAGGGATTCAAGGAAAAACCCCTGCCCCTCCCCTTGAGTGACACTGTAGGCACGGCAGTTGTTTTATTTGGGGGAACAAGTGTGTATTTAATATTATCTAACGTCTGTGGTCGAGGCCTGCTGGGTGACGGCAGTGTTTGAACCAAGACTGATTCAGATACCCATTCCGTCCTCCATCTCAGAGAAGTGCTCTCATAGAGCAGGGTGGGAGTTCTGGGCTGCTGGTGAGTGGGCCTCATCCTCTTGAGTTTACCAGGCAAGGATGGAGAAAGAGGAAACCCAGTGAGGACCGGACCCTCCTTGCTATATAGGTGTTTGGGGATCGTTGGGGATCATCGAACAGTGTTAAAGCTTAAGTACCACGGTCCTTCCTGGCAGACCTTTCTGTGAGATGTGACATATCTTGCTTTATGAAATTATTAATCTTTTTGAAGACTGGGAAAATTATAAACTCAGAGTGGGACTGGCCGGAGTGGTCAGACTCCTTACTTCTAAACATCAGGAATTTAATGCTTTCCCACAGCTTAATGTGGACCTGAGAATCCAGAGGGACTCTGGGAAGGGTAGATGGCCCTGAAGCCCGCTTTACTGAGTTACTGTTGTGGGTCAGCATCTTGAGGATCCTGAAACCTGCTCATAGCTAAAGACACTATGCTCTGGACTTCTGTTTTGTTTGTGGTTTTTAGATAGTTACCTCTTGTAAAGGAATTTAGAGTATTCAGTTAACGATCCAGCTCTCCTTACTTTTTCCAGCTCAGGAGTGAAGCTCTTTAAGGGCCACAGAAGTGTATTTCCTTGGGAGTGATTGACTTGGGAGGTTTATAGAAACCTGATTGCACATTACAACACGATATGATAAGGTAGAGGAGCCTGAGTCTTGGAGTCAAGATAGGTCTAGCTTGAGAGCTTGGCTCCCTTTTAAATTGTGTATCCTTAAGACTCAGCATGTGTATATCCCTGAGGCTCAGCTTTCTTTCCTGTAAAATGGGATGATTCTGGATTATTTGTAAGGTTATTGTGAAGATCAAATGAAAAAATACAGGGCAGAGGTTTAACTCAATGGTTCTGTGCCTGCCTTGCAAGGGCAAGGAGCCAAGTTCAATCTCTGGTTCTGGATATAAATATATCTTCTGCCCATTGTTAGAGTGCCTAATTATCTTCCCTTCTCTTTTTTGAAAGCAGAGGAACTGATTTTTATTTCTTTGTGTTTTTCCTATCATTGCATAAATTCATTTATTGGTTGCTGATTTTTAAGTATTATGGCTATGATAAAGGAATTGTTGGTACCTTACATGAGGAAAAGGTGGGCAGCATTTTAATTTCTTTTCTTCACGAAACTAGCTGCTGTTGTAGGAAGCAGAAGTTTTGGGACTGCTTTCCCCTGCTTCTCGGCCTCAGCGTGGAGGACGACCTCGGTTGGGTGGTCTGCGTCCCGCCGTGCTGTGGGTCTTGTCCGAGAGTGTCAGGGCTGGCAGCGAATGCTGGGATATAGAATGCACAGACCTTTGCAGCATGGGGCTCAGTGCTTTGCCTTGCAGATGTGCTCTCAGGTGCTTTCTCTTTTTTGAGGAAAAACTTAAAAAACCCTTTGGGAAGGACCCCTCCTTGTGGCCCTAAGGCTCTGGTGAGTTGATGGTCGCCAAGTATAAGTTGGATGCACTGGGGTGCGAGACTGCAAAGCTGCTGTTTTGAACATGTACTTGCCTTTTTATGCATAGACTGTCCCTGGATCCGGGTGAATTTCTCACTCTGGGGCTTTCAGGAGAAAGGTTTGTCATTTGCCATCGCTCCCCTCATCCATCACAGCAGCACGGGAGATGCTGACCACAAGAGTGGTTAGTCAGAGGGAAAAGGTGTAGAATTGGTTGTTCACATTTTTCTTTTTTCCAGGTAAGTTTTCCTCCCACTTGCTGGGGGGTGAACCTGCTGGGAGATGCCTGGGCTAGAGTTTCTGGGATCATTTTGCTATGTGTAGACAGGCGAATGGATTTTGCCGATAGCCTGGGGTTGGCCCTATAATCCTTAGGTGTGGTTAATAAGAGGTAAACAGTCATTTAATTATTTATTGAGTGCCTGGAGAATTTTATAGGCAGGAGAGCCTAAGGCAAGTCCAGAAAAGAATTCAATCCCACAGCTTTCTTTGTGGCTCTTCCCTTGAGCTTTTGATGTCATTGGTGCTTGCTAACATTGAACATACCCTCAGTGCCAGCTGTGTGCTAAGGAGGGACAACAGAGTCATCAAAGCTTTTTCTTTGTTCGTACCCATATTAACCCATCCAGTCGAAGTGGGTGTCTTCAGGCCATTAGGTCTTGGCTCCTCTCAGCTGCTGGGAACATTAAAAAACCTTATTTGGGGCCGGAGATTTAGCTCAGTGGTTCCGGCGCCTGCCTTGCAAGCGCAAGGTCCTGAGTTCGATCCCGGTGACCACGTAGAATGCTGGGTGTGGTGACTCACGCCCACCAGCCATCAGTAGCACATACCACAGTGCCGGGCGTGGTGGCTCATGCCTGTCATCCCAGCACTCGGGAGGCAGAGGCAGGAGGATTGCTGAGTTCCAGGCTTGCCTGAGCTACATAGTGAGCTCAGGGCCAGCCTGAACTACAAAGCGAGACCCTGTCTCAAAAAAAAAAAGACCTTATTTGAAGGCAAGCGTATCAGTGATGCCAAAACAGTTGTCTGTCAAATGCTTTGATAATCATGTCTGCTTTCCAACCACAGGACTATGATTTTTGAGGTCAGAGGTAGGAGCTGAGCAAGCCCTGAGGTCATTGAGAACCTTCTCCTGAGGACACAAGTGTAGAATCTGCAGGATGGGTTGAGATGGAAGGTGAGAAGTTCAGGCCTAGTCTGATACCAGAGCGCAATTAACACAGTAACGGTGACAGGGTGGTGGTTGGCACCAGAACTGCCAGTTGCCTGAACATTCTGCTGAAACATGCTTTTCTTCTTTTTTTTCCTTTCTCCTCCTCCCCTTCCTCCTCCTCCTCCTTATTCTTTTAAAAAAATAATTTCTTTTTTAGTGTGTGTCATCTGCTAGGATTAAAGAAGTTTTGGTTGTTGTTTTCTGAGCTTTGGGTGGTAAAGTCTCAACCTGCCTGGGTGTTTTGCCGACCACATGTGACAGCCAGCGCGATCTTTCTTCTCTTTGCTTTCTCTGAACCTTCCAAAGAGCGGGGCCCTGCTTCTTGGGGGATTAACTCCTGGTGGCCCCTGTGTCGTTGTGCCCCCCCACTCGCATCAGCAGCTAACCCTCTGCACACAGGATGTTTTCTCTAGTGCTTATCAGATGGGGTAGGAGATGCGGGGTGGAGATAGAGGTAACGTTTAACTCATCCTGAATTCCTTTCATGAGTTGGGGCCCAAGATGAACTAGCTCAACCACAGAGCTGAGTGAGGGTTTGGCTGGAGCACATGGTTTTGGAGCCTCCATCTCTAGAGGAGGTGTGGGAGCCTGTGGGGTCGGCAGTTGCCTCCGTGCCCCTGCCGAGCCCTGGTGTGTGGGTTTGGAGCCTGCACGATCAAAAAGAAATGGAACTAGTCTTCCTTGGGTGTGGGTTGGCTACTTGAATTGTGGGTTTTCCATACCAGTTTCTTATCTTTGCTTTCTCTCAGACTGGCATTTTGGCCGAGTTGCCCAGTTTGAGCCAGCTGCGGGGAGAGGGTCAGAGAACGGAGTAGAAAACAAATCAGGCACCTGTACATTGATATAAAGCTTTTTTTCTACACTGATCCAGTTAGGTTGAGTAGAAACTTATACTTTTTTGTTTCAGCCCAGGCTGAGCATGTGTAGAAAACTGGGAATTAACTATATTCTTTTCTTTGACCTCCTAACAGTTCCTATTTTGCGGGCAGACAGGATAAAAGCAGAGGAGGGAGTGGTTTAGCATAGCTTTGTGAGGAGTTACCAAGCATGTGCTGGCCTATAAATACTGCCTGGACAGAGGTAGCTGGTAAAAGACATCAGCCTTCACTTTCAGCATCTGAGATTTGAGCATTTCTTTTCCTTCCTGGACCAGACCATGTCTATCATGTTGATCCCTTTCCTGTTCCTTTTTCCATAGCAAGAAGGGAAAGGCAAATGGCCCAGAGCCGCCAGCCGTCAGCACTGGAGCCTGTAGGAGGCTCTGTGTTACCAAGTAGTAGGGTAAGAGGGACGAAAAAGTGGATTTGTATGCTTCTATTTGATTTGCTGTGCATTCTCCAAAATTTCTCTGGAATAACTATTGGATTCAGTGAGGAGAGGGTCCTCCTGGAAGCCCAGAGGTAGAAGCACTGTGGATCTAGGAATCAGAAGCCCTGGATGCAACACACCATGAGACTCAGCCTGCAAAGGAGGCAGCATCTTTATGGCTTCTACATCCTGTTTCCACAGGAAAAGCATTCTGTTGGATGAATATTGGCCAGTTCACAGTGTGCTCATTGCTGATACCAAAGAGCAAGACAGATGTCTTTTGTTTGCTGGACATTCTTTTTTTTTTTTTTTTTTTTTGAAACAGGGTCTCGCTTTGTAGTTCAGGCTGGCCCTGAGCTCACTATGTAGCCCAGGCAAGCCTTGAACTCAGCAGTCCTCCTGCCTCTGCCTCCCGAGTGCTGGGATTATAGGCTTGAGCCACCATGCCCGGCATCTGTGGTATGAGGTACTAATTGCCAGTGGGCATACCACTCCCAGTATTGTTGTATGTGGTTACCGGGGATTGAACCAGGGACCTTGTGCTTGTGAGGCAGTGTTGGAACCACTGAGCCAAATCTCCGGCCCATTTGCTGGACATTCTTATAGGGGCACTTGAGTGATTTTTTGAATGATTTTAGCCATGTGGAGTAGCAAGATGGGTACCTGAAGAGGGGGTTAGCATTGCTGTCACCCCTGAGATCAAGGCTGGTTACATTGCCAGCCGTACTTCCCTTTTCCTGACCCATTTTGCAGAGTAGGCCACAGCTCTACCCACAGGATAGTATCTGCCCACCTGAGGATGACACATTTGTAAAAAATGAGGCCAGTTTGAGATTTGGCACCTGCTAGGTAGGTAGAGCAATACACAGAGGAAGATCCTTCCGGTAATTAACCTTAGTTTCTCTACTTGTAATCTGAATATACTTCTCTGATTTGTACAGTATTAGCCTGAGAACTAAAGCTGGATGGATGAAAACTAAATGAATTCCCTCTTTGGGGATGTGTTTTGGTGAAGACGAACAAAAAAGGGGAAAATATCTGCGTTGCTTTCATTTAGTGCAGAGATCTGGCCTCTCTCTGGCTTCCCTTGTTTGTTTATAAACTTGGCTTAAATGAGGGTTTTTCCATCCCTCCCTCCCCCTGCCATTCTCTCTTCCTCCTCTTAGCCTAACAGTCTCATAGGTAAACTTAGAAGGAAGACAAATCCTTTTCAAACTGTCACCGAGGGTGCCATAAAAGAGACATTTGGACAGTGGTTCTGGGAGATCCTTGTCTTTGCTCAATGTTAATACAAAAGGACTGGGGTAGCCCAGATCGCCAGGGGAAGGCGGTTTTTCTTCATTTAGCTTTTAATTGCTTTCTTTCACTTTTATGTATAAAAGATTGTCCATTTAATTAACTCAAGAATGCAATTTCAGAAACACTAATGCTTTACACATGATGGCTTTTAAAATAAAAGTAGCATTCTAATATTGCATAATGTTTTTCTGTCCCCTTGCTCTCCTCCTCCTCCAACCCTCCACCCTTCTGGTCTGTATTAACCTTTAACAGCGGAGGGTTGTTAAGAAAAACTGCTGGTCTTGATGATGTCTTTTTGTCTTTCTTTCCCACTGAGTGAGTATTCTTAGTAGTGAGGCAGCAGTGTCCCTTCTGAAATGTTCTGCCATTTCTGTGGGGAGGGGTTGTGTGCTCCTTCCCTTCTGGCCCACTTCATCTCTGTATTCACCCACTTTGGAGATCAGTGTGACCTCGACTTGGTTGCTGCCTTTTGATAAGCATCATTATGATGTTTTATTGTGGAAAAGTAAAAGAATACCCCAACACCTAATTAGCTTTGTTTTTTTCTTTCTGATATGTATATATTGGCCTGCGGGTCTCTGATTTCACCATCTTCTCTTTCCTGGTGGATAAGAAATCTAATCTTTCTCATGTCTTTGTATTCTGTTACCACTTTTTAAAATGTGAGGTCCTAGTGTCTTTGAATTTTCTTCTTTTGTAGTGAAGGTTCTTCTGATCCAGAATTTTGCCCTTCCGACCAGCCCTCATAGCTTGGGCCCTATACTTTCCTTTTCTGGAAGTACAGTTGCTTTGGCAAGTTCTGTCCTCATCAGGTGGTCTTGGGGAGGAACAGGAGTGCACATGGAGATATCCATATGGGTCTATGTCCCTGAGGAAGACAGCTCTGGTACCTGTTAAAGTGACCCTAGCCCAGGGGTGCTAGGGACCTGGTGGTCACTTTGCTCCTCTAGGTAAGGAAGTGAAATCTCAGAGGGGTCAGTGACTTACCAAGGTCACACTCTCAGTGTGGGTCATAGCCCAAAGCAGACCCTCCTGACCTGGCGGAAGTAAACCTTGGCCAAACATGGGGAGCTGGATTCTAATCCACACCCTGCAAGGGACCTCAGTATTCAGGGGTCTGCCTTGTCTGAAGCCTGCGTGTGTTTTGTTTCTGAAGGTGTCTGGAAAAGAATCTTCTGGATTGGTAAGGCATACTGTTAAGGACTTTGTGTTCAGATAATTTAACTCTTTCGAGTCCCAGATTAACTCTATTTTCTTGAGTTCTGGTCTTCCCTCTGCTGAGACACTTGCACATTTAGCACAAACAAGTCCGGTGACTCTGGCAGTAGTCTGTCTTGGGCAATGGTGTCAGTCACTTTTTTTTTTTTTTGTAGTTCAGGCTGGCCCTGAGCTCACTTTGTAGCCCAGGCAAACCTGGAACTCAGCAATCCTCCTGCCTCTTCCTCCCGAGTGCGGGGATGACAGGCGTGAGCCACCATGCCCAGTGCTGTGGTATGTGGTATTGATTGCTGGTGGGTGTGAGTCACCAGAGCCAGCATTGTATGTGGTTACCGGGATTGAACTCAGGGCCTTGCACTTGCAAGGCAGGTGCTGGAACCACTGAGCTAAATCTCTGGCCTGCGTCAGTCACTTTTAAAACTATCCTTCCTCCCATGTTTCTGCTCTCCAAAGAGCATGATATTTTAGTCTACTAAAGTGGTTGCAGTTCTACATTTTCTTCCCTAAAAGAACAGTTTTATAGCCATTAGAAGTGACAAAAAGATTGTTTTCTTTCTTCAGGGTGTGATGCTTTTTCTTTACTTCGTGTCATGGGAATATACCTATACATCTTGGGAGAATTATATGCTCTCTATTCTGTATGTTGGTAAGAATGACCTTTGACACAAATGTTTGTCAGTGAAGAAGGGGGCTGGGTTGAGGCGGGTGGGGCTTAGAGACATTGTGCACTATCTTCTATTTGTGTTTCTCCTTCTATTTGAAGAGAG
Source organism: Thryonomys swinderianus (assembly GCA_004025085.1). Lineage (NCBI taxonomy): Eukaryota > Metazoa > Chordata > Mammalia > Rodentia > Thryonomyidae > Thryonomys > Thryonomys swinderianus. The sequence continues at coordinate 17,059 of PVIC010028430.1, forward strand.
AGATTTTCAAATTAACTTGGAGTGAATAAGGAATATGGTGGGAAGTTTGGGACTTGCTTTCTATGTTTTTATAAAGTCTACCTTCCTTGCAATGAGATCCCTTATCTACCTTCCATCTTTATTACTATTGTTGTTGGTTTGTACTTAGCAAATATTCATTCTTGAAGATGTTGGGAGGGTTTTGAATGCTGCTCATGAGCCATAATGGCAGACAGAAACCATATAGTTTTATCATTCATTAATTCTTGGTTTCTTTCAGTGAACTATTTAAATTTCCATATGTAGGATAGCTGTCCCAGATGATGTTTTGATGCCAGCTTTAGCTTTCTGACTTCAGGCCCAGGGCACAGAGTGCAGCTGAATGTACGAAATATTTGCACCATTAGAAAGCTATTCCTGAGTTTCATGGCTTAAAACTAGAATGCCTGTCATCTCCTGCATTTTAGGATTCTTTCTTATCGTTTTGCTTTTTAAAAAGAAAGCAAAGTGTGAATGTGTAAGCCAACTTCTATTATTGCCACACTGGTCACAGGGCTGATTTTTAGAGTGGAATTAATGGCCATGTGTTTATTTGTGGGTCTCCTCAGCCTCAGCTCTCAGCCTTCTTATTCCGGAAGGGCCTGACTTTAACATTGAGGTAAAACTTTGAGCTCCTTCTTCCTTCCCCTCGATTTTTCCATTAAGCTCTCTAAAGATACCAAAGCCCTTGGGAAATTGCCAGTGAGGGCTGATAAGGGTAGGTGGCAATGGCTGTTTCTTCCCTAGGTATGGAGTAGGTGGTTACCTACAATGCCCCTGTCTCTGAGCTCTGATACGACATATGGCCTAATGCATCCCTAGGATGGGCCTTTGGAATCATGGATGGTGTTAAAAATGAGCTCTTCATCTGTATAGATGAGAAGTTCAGAGAGATTAGACATTTAGACCATGATTTTGAGTAGGTTGTAGTTCAAACCCAGATTTTTCTAATTGCTTAGTCTGTGCTCTTAATACCTTCTTGGGTTTTCTCTGTGGATATTGGCATAGGCCAGCTGCAGTGGTGATGGGGGAGACTAGGATACCCAGCGAGAATTGGCTTCTCCAACCTGTCATCATGCCCACCTCTGTGTTTGTATCATCTGCAGGCCAGACCTGCTTTTGGGGTAGGGATGGAGTGGATTTGTCATTTTTAGTAGGAGTTGGCTTAATTGAGCCAAGACCTGGCCCTATGGCAGGGTGGGTTTTGGAGGAGTCAGACCGAGGAGAGAGGAAAGGATAAGCCCTCCTGTCCTTGAGATGTCTACTTTTCCCTCCAGAGGAGCAACCACCTGGTTAGTAACTCTCCATTTGAGTGTGGTGGCTGTCCAGGGGTGGTCTCACTCACCAGTTTTATTGTACTTTTCCCAAAATAATAGCTGCCTATGGCCTTGAGGTGTAACATCTCATTGAGCCTTGAGATATAACATCTTTGTCTTAACCAGGTTTTTGTCTGAACTTAAATATCTGCACCTTCCTCTTGGACCCCAGATCCTTGAAACTGGCACATCCGCTGTGAATGATGGCAGTCGCTCCTGGAGAGACGTGAGGCTCGACAGAACTCCCCAAGGTTGGAGTTCGAAGCACAGAGAGAGGCCCAGATGTTTTGCATAGTTTTTCCATGGCCCTGATGAGGAATGTGTTCCCTCAGGACGGGTTATGGCCTGGAAGTGAGCCTAATGTAAACATCCTTGCAGAGTCCAGTCCCCTTAATCCAGTAGAAATGGTTTCAGGGAATGAACAGTTGGAGTGGGAGGTTAGAGGAAAGGAAGAGCTGGGGGAAGGGAGCGGTCTATGTCTCTTGACTTCAGAGACAAGGCTGTCAAGAAACTGTCCTCCCAGTGTTACGGGCGGGAGGCTGGCTTCACAGAATTGGTGTGTTGTACACTGCGTGGATCTCTCTGGGGACCTGAGTGTCTTGGGCAGAGTGATATGTTGAGGGAAAATACAGAAACCTTGGTTTCGCTTACCAGCTAGGCAGGGCCATAAGGGAAACTGAGGTGTTGTAAGGAGCCTCAGAATTGAGAGGGGAGAGGAGTGGTGGGAACCTGACCAGGACTTCTGAAGGAGCCCGCTACTGAAGGGTTTTGAATGCTTTGTGATACTTTGAAGTGATAGGTTTTGTTTTGTTTTGTTTTGTTTTGTTTTTGAGACAAAGTCTCGCTTTTGTAGTTCAGGCTGACCCTGAGCTCACTATGTAGCCCAGGCAAGCCTCCAACTCAGCAGTCTTCCTGCCTCTCTGAGTGCTGGATTACAGGCATGAGCCACCATGCCCCCAGTATTGTGGTATGTGGTACTGATTGCTGGTGGGTGTGAGTCACCGTGCCCGGTATTGTATGTGATTACGAGGATCGAACCAGGGAACTTGTGCTTGCTACGCAGGTGCTAGAACCACTGAGCTAAGTCTCAGGCCCTGGAGGGATAGTTTTGAGGGACCTAAGTTCTGCAAAAGGGCATGAAGAATGTGTGGGAATGATCTATATGTGTGTGTGTGTGTCTGTGTACTCTGGAGAGGTACTTAGATCTCTAGGTGGGCCCCTCAGTGCTATGGGGAAGCCAATCTGCTTAAGCCTTTCCCCTTTCCCCTCTCCTTTTGGGGGACTCAGAATCTCTGAGTTTCTGAACGTTCATCAGAATCTCCTTAAGGTGGAAGATTTGGCATAAAAGGGTCTTCTGTGATGACCTGTGCACAGATCCCCAAAGCAGTAGCCTGGCACCCCCAGCACATTCCACATTCCTCATGTATATCTTTCTCTTTTTCAGTGAATCTGAGAACATTCCAGGGAAAGCCGTGATCTGAGCTCTTGCTCAGCTAGTAAACTTTTAGGGCTTTTGGAAGCTGTTTTAAAAGAGTTTGCAGAGTCAGTTAGGCTGATGCAGATTCTAAGAAAGCAGGTAGGAAGCCAGGGGACAGAGCAGGAACAGGAAGGCGGAAGCAACCTGTCTTTCTTTTCTGGTATCGTCAAGTCTTGGTGCTTGGATGTGCCAACAAGGGGGAAGAAGTAAACAATTCCCATTTGCCTTCAGGATTCAAGATCTAATCTAAACATGATTAAACTGATTTGATTTTATAGATTAGAATTTCTAAGTGATAGAAACTGATGAGGTTAATGTGAAATATTTACTTAATAAAAAGCCTCATTACCTGATGCTGAAGGGTAGAGGCAAAAAAAAGATTCTTGGTAATGCGTTTGATCTTTTGGAAATGAAGTTGGGTTTAAGTTTTCTTGGTAAAAAACTGAATTCTGTGATCTTGTTTTTACACATGCTGTGCTTAAATATTAACACCAATTGAGCAAATTGCCTTTTAACTGCCTTTATTTGCTTTCATTAACAGTATAATTTAAAAGCTCAAGAATTTGCATGGAACCTGTTGTGCATGTTGGGGGAAAACTATTCATAAATTAATTAATCGTGAGAACATTATCTTTAAAGAAGGTCACAGAACAAGAATGTGATTTCTGAAAAGCAGTGACATGTTTTTGCTGTTTCTTGAGGATATGTTATACTTTTGGTTTAGAGATGTTGAGTGTGTGTGTGTGTGTGTGTATAATAACTTGGCTGGATCAAGAAAAAAATGTAATGACTGGACATGTTTTAAGTTAAGTTGAGTGAACCTAATTATACTGTAGTTTCCAGAGAGCTAAAGGCAATACCATTGGTACTTAAGCACTAGTTTCAGAATTAAAGCCAACCTATGTAATTGCCTGTGTTCCTTAAATTGTGTATCTGTTTCTTCCCTCCTTCTCTGCACCTTCTCCCCTTTTCACTTCACACCGATAGGAAGAGAGAGAAACTGGTCAGCACTGCCAGCCAACCACACGATTGTTCCTCCAGCGGGGAACATTAACTGCATTGTCCTTTCAAAATTACTCTAAATACCTTGAAAGGCTCCAGAATGATTTCACTGAAATGACTTGCTTCATTCTGTACAGATGTTTTTGTGGTTTAGAACCTCGGCCAAGACAAACATTATGAATGGGACGCAGAGACCACCGTGTCCTACAGAAGGCTGAGCGCTCCTCTGGGGCTCGTTTGACACGTACTCTTCTGACACCTCTTCTGTTCCGGCGATGCTTCAGCCTCTCGCGTCTCCCCCTCCTGGTGCTGTTGGTTTGTTGTGGATGGTTTTCCTAATTAATTTAATCTGTAGCTTTGTTTTTCTGGGTCTGTAGATGCCAAAATGCTGAATTTATTTATCTGTAGTGTTTTTGTTGACTACTGTTGAGACACATTCTTATTCTTCCCTGTTTACCTTTTTGAGGCTGCCAGACCCACTTCAATGAAGAATCTCTCTTGTATTCATTTCTCAGATGTACTTTTTGGGGGAGAAAGGGCAGAGGATGTATATTTCATTGTTTTATTTTATATTATTTTTGTGGTACTGGAGATCGAACTCAGGACCTTTCTTCTGCAGGCATGGTGCCACTGAGCTACTTCTCTGCCCCTGAGGACGTTTTTTTTTTTTTTTTTGGGACAGGGTCTTGCTTTGTAGTTCAGGCTGGCCCTGAGCTCACTATGTAGCCCAGGCAAGCCTTGAACTCAGCAGTCCTCTTGCCTCTGCCTCCCTAGTGCTGGGATTGCAGGTATGATCCACCACGCCCCACACTGTTGTATGTGGTACTGATCGCTGGTGGAAGTGAGTCACCATGCCTGGTATTGCTGCATGTGGTTACCAGGGATCGAACTAGGGACCTTGAGCTTGCTAGTCAAATGCTGGAACCACTGAGCTAAATCCCTAGCCCTGATTTTTTTTTTTAACCTTGTAAAGAAGTCCAGTGTTTTCTGATAACTGTTTCTAAAAGGAACATTGCTCTGGTGCCTTTAGCTAATGCTTGTAACATAAAGTATCCATATTCTAAGTTGCCATATTCTAAGGAGACCCATCCTAAGAGCTGCTGTGCAGAAGGCAGCACTCATGCCCAACCTTTGAGACCCAACTGAAATGCAGGCTTCATAAAGCTATTGTTTCTTCACATTTCATTTTTAACGTCTCAAGTTTACCTCTTGCTTTCTGGTTTATGCCAGAAATACTTTTGCGTATGTAATCTGTCTCCTTAGAACGTGACTTGACAGCAAAGACCTTGTCTACTGTTCACTCATCTTCGGATTCCACACTGTCTTTAGCGATCAGTGTGTAACAGCTATTTATAAGTAAGCAGTTTACTAAACTGTTCAATTTGTCCATTTTTTCCCCTCCTGAACATGCTTCTGAGAGTCACCTGTCTTTCAGAAGGGTTGAATGTCTTGAGAACAACGCTGCAGATACTGGCATCAGTTAGGTTGAGACATTGACTTGGAAGGAATTTTGGGAAGAAGGGAGAACCAGGGAAAAAGCATTGATCTGAGAGTTTTTCCAATATAAGAGCCCTCTCATCATCGAAGGTAAGTCCTGACAGTTTGACTCCACACATTTTTTTTTATCTGCCAAGTATTTTGCCTTTAATGAGGTTGTCCATGTAGGACAAAGAACAGGTGATAGGCTTTGCCCTTTAGAAGTTATTCTCTAGTTTGGGATTTAGAAAATTTATTCAGGAAGAAGGGAAAAATCAAATACACTTCCACGTCACCCCTCATCCTGTTTTGACTACCCCTTCTGCCTTTCCCTGGTTCCTATGTGAAGTTGGTTGGAGCTATCTTTTTAGAAATCATTTCTATGTAAGTCATTGGAGCAGCCTTTGTTAGCTACTTATTTATCCAGTTACTCTGGAACTAAAACCTCACATTCATTTGGTTATTTGTGTATTAATTTATTCATTCATTTAGTTCATCATTCAACAAGAAGTTGTACCATCAATATTCACAAGGTTAGCCAAATTTTTTTTTTTTTTTTTTTTTTTTTTTTTTTTTTTTTTTTTTTTTTTTTTTTTTTTTTTTTTTTTTTTTTTTTTTTTGCTTTTTTGGAGACAGGGTCTCGCTTTGTAGTTCAGGCTGGCCCTGAGCTCACTATGGTGCCCAGGCAAGCCGCCGCGAACTCAGCAATCCTCCTGTCCCTGCCTCCCGAGTGCTGGGATTA
>PVIC010028431.1:8877-21706 GCA_004025085.1 Thryonomys swinderianus
ATATAACATTGGGAAATTTGTACCAGTATATGCCACAAGTTAATTCTCATTTTTACCCATATCCCTACCCACTCCCCCCTCCTCCCCCCTTATACATGCTCTTTTATTTTCTTTCTGTATCATATTTATTCCTTCCCCTCATCATATTCCCACACCAAGTTTCCTATAGAAATATTCCACTCTATAAAAGCTGTCCTACGGTGGACGGACCGGACCCAACAGCTCCGGGCCCGCCGTGCCGTGATTCCAGCGGACTGGGGAACTTACGGTGGACGGACCGGACCCAACAGCTCCGGGCCCGCCGTGCCGTGACCCAAGACCATCCCTCTTGAATCGTGAGTCATCTGTGACTGACAGGTGCACTCAAGGAATAGCAGGACTGCTATCTTCAAGCCCGTTCCTTTTATATCCAGTATACAAACCTCAGGAATCTGAACATGATATTTAGTCACTGGGGTGCAGATGGTGTATAATGGAAACTGTACCCTTTCATTAGTACCAGAAGAAGCATGTTTTATTTCTGGAAAAGTGGGCCAAAACCCCCAAGGTCTTAATCATCCAAATCAGAAGTTTGACTTCCCTGTGTATATGTTTTAGGGGTGTGCGTGTTTGTAAGTGTATTCAGACAATTATGCCATTTAAAATCTGTACAACATACAAACATGTGTGATATTTCACAATTACCACTCTGATATTTTAGGACATATTTACATATTTTAAAACACATTTGAGTAATTTCCTTTGGAAAAACATGTGTATCCCCCCTAAATCCTACATAATTGGCAATTTTGAATGCATAAGTACATTTTTGGTTAAATGGAATACCATCATCACTTAATATATTACTAGAGATATACACAGATGTTGTTTATGTTTTTTATGTAAATTGACTTTTAGCCGAGAAGAAATGTATACATGAGATTTAAACTTGCTATTTTTTACATATTTAGATTATGTAGTTTATATTTCACAGGGAGTAAATATAGGAATGCAATAGGAGACAGCATATTATATCAAGCCTTCCAGTAATTTTGAATTAAATTCCCAGAATTTGTTAACCTTTAGAAAGCCTGTGAAATGACACAGTTTAAGATAACTGTATCTCCCTGTATGTCTCATATACATACACTAGTTTCAATAGTAAACTGTTCTTTCAGTGTTTTCTGAACATAAAGCCCTTCCCTCCATTATTTCTTCACTTGTGATATCTCTTCCAGTCCCATTCCCATCTCAGAACATGCTCCTTAGGGACTTGGCGAGTCCTACCCGTATTGTTTCTTGTGTTTACTGTAACAAGCTACTATAAAACAGTGTCTAAAACAACAAACATTTATTTTCTTATAATTCTGGGAGCCAGAAATCTAAAATTATTTTCATTGCGCTGAATCAAGATATCAACCCGACTCTTCTCTCTTTGGAAATATCTTAGTCACTGTCTTATCATTGTGGCAAAACATGATACTCATATCTTTTTCAAAAAAATTTTTTGAGACAGGGTCTCACTGTGTAGTTCAGGCTGACCCTGAGCTCACTATGTAGCCCAGGCAAACCTCAAACTCAGCAGTCCTCCTGCCTCTGCCTCCTGAATGCTAGGATTATAGGCATGAGCCATCACACCAGCACTGGGGTATGTGGTACCAGGGATCGAACTCTTGGGACTTTGCACTTGTGAGGCAGATGCTGGAACCACCGAGCTAAATTCCTGGCCCAATATTCATATCTTAAAGGAGGGAATAAATATCTTTTAATTAAAAACATAGTCTTATTTATTTTTAAAATAAACTGCATGTTAATATCGCTTTCCCATGATTGCTAGATATTCACCATGATTATTAAGAATTATAGCAGATAATTAAAAGAAAGAAGGAAGGAAGAAAGAGACTCACCCAAGTCTACACAAGTTCAAATCTGTCCAAGTGTGGTAGTGACAGAGCTGAGATTTTGGCTCAGATATCAAGGCTCCCAGAGCTGGGACTCAACCGCTGCAGCACTTCAAAGGACACTCAGGAGACCCGGCGACAGTGCTGGAGAAGCCCTCGCAGCTCGGGGACCTGCCCATCTCTCTGAGGGACCAGGGAGCAGGTTATTCTGCTTCACATTATTTTCTGGGTTCTTGTGCACTGGTCAGTGAGTTGGTCAGGACGCTTGGGGAACGTGAAAGGCTGCTGTTTATTTTAGAGCAGAAGTAAGATGAAGAAAAGGAAAAGAGGCACAACAGACATGCTCAGGGAGAAAAGGCTGCTCTGAAGGAAAAACAGAAGTTTTGTCCTGCAAGAACGGATCCCTGTGAGGAGGCAGAGCTGCAATCTGCTGCCATTGTCCTTTCATGTCGTCTTTGATGGGGATCCACCCGGCCCACTTGATCTCATGCTAGAAGATGCATCTGGCACTAGGCTCAGCTTGTCCTCACGTCAAAAGACTGACATCAGGTGTGAAGTTCAGCGTGTCCTCCTGTGACAAGATTGTGCATCTGTATCTCTCGAGTGACCAGTGATGCAAAATCAACTACCAATAAATGCTGGCGAGGGTGCAGGGAAAAAGGAACCCTTCTCCATTGCTGGTGGGACTGTAGACTTGTGCAACCACTGTGGAGATCCGTGTGGAGATTCCTCAGAAAACTAGGACTAGGGGTCCCATTTGACCCTGCTATCCCCCTGCTAGGAATATACCCAAAGGAATTCACAGAATCATATTGTAAAGTCATATGTACACCCATGTTCATAGCAGCTCAGTTTGTGATAACCAGTCTTGGAAACAACCCAGATGCCCAACAACTGGAAACTGGATAAAAAAGATGTGTGTTTTTAAAAAAAGTAAAATGGAGTATTACTCTGCCATAAAGAATGACCAGTTTCATTCATTTATGTGCCAAAGGATACACCTGGAGGACACACTAATAAGTGAAATAAATAGATCACAGATGTGTAAATACCTTATCTTTGCTCTGGTATGAGAACCTGTAGATGTAAATGAGTTCTAGAATGTATGATAGATTTTGTAAAATAGGAAATATTCAAAGGGAATGTAGTGGGGGAACATAATGAGGGGAAGGAATAAACATGATTTGGAAAGAAAAAGAAATAGCATGTATAAAGGGGGTGGGGAGTAGTGGGTGTGTAGGGATATGGGTAAAAATGAGAATTAACCTCTGTTATATACTGGTACACATTTCCCAATGGTGAGTGTGATTGTGAGCTGTATATAAAACGTACCAGTAAAGAATTCAATTTAAAAAAGAAAAGATCGTGCAGGTGTAGGACTCAGCCTGCTCATAGCAGGCCTGGAGCTGCAGCTGTGCCCTCGTGGTTAACAAGTCTCCTCAGCTGGCGGGTCATAGCCGTCTGCCCCAGTCTCCTACTTCAACAGGAGTGATGGGCAACCACTTAGTTCTTTCTACAGTGGGCGGCTGGGCGGCACTGAGCAGAGCCTGGAGCAAAGGAATGAGCCTGGACACATCTGAGGGAAGATGGTCCCGTCCTGTGGGAACCACGTGGCATGGTCCAGCAAGCCAACGTGGCCAAACAGGAATTGCTAAGGAGCAGAGCGAAGTGAGATGAGACTAGAGATAGAGGAAGGCACATTGTAAAAGGAAATATGTGGTAGTGCACGCTTGTAATCCAAAGTAAGGAGGCTGAGGCGGGAGAACTGCTGGGAGTTCAAGGCCAGCCTGAATCACACAGTGAATTCAAGGTCAGAGGAGCTACACAGAAAGACCCTGTCTTAACAACAATAACAAAACAACAGCAGCAGCAGCAGCAGCAGCAACAGACATAATAATGGATGTAGAGTGTGGAAGAGAAATGACATGATTTTTGTTTTAAGCAGCCATCATGGTGACATGTAGAGGCCAGGGCATGGGAGTGATGGGAGTGGGGAGGCTGGTTTGAGCCACAGCATCAGTCTGGGAGGGATGATGGTCCTACAGGGGAAAAAGGGAGAAAAACAGCTGGCTCTGGACATCATTTGAAAATAGAATTGATAAATTGGTTGTGGAATGTAAGAGAAGGAAAGCAAAGAAGTTTTTCTCCTTCAGAGGCAAGTGTCGGGGGGAAGGGATGCCAAAAATAAAATATTAAAATCTGTCCATTAGGTGCCACGCAGAAGTCCAGTTGGGCAGCAGTTTTAAGCTGGCAGTGTAGTTTGAGAGATATGAGAAGACAGACTGATTTCAAGCCCTGGAAATAGTCATGGAGGGCCGGGCTGTGCCGTTCCATAGCTGTGAGCAGCCACGTGCAGCTACTGAGTACCTGAAATATGCCTCTCAGGGATACGGGGCTGAATTAATTTAGTTTTAATTAAATTATGTTGAATGTAAAAGGTGACAGTCAGCTCAGTGTTGGAAAACTTTTAAGAATGCCTGGAAGATCTCACTGTGAACAAAATCTTTACTGTTATGAAATCCATACAGGAGATCAAGAGTTTTCCACAAAAAGGCAGCATCTAAATGGACGTGTATGGTAAGCACTGAAGCTCAGAGACTTGGTACAAAGCTGCAAAATACCTCAGTAGTTTCTAACATTGATCCGTGTTGAAATGATCAGACTTTTGGCATGTTGGATTAATGAAAGTTTTACAATGAAATTCACCTGGTTCTTTTTGTTGTTTTATAAATATGTCTCCTAGAAAGCTTGTAGGACCTTCCTTTGATAGCATTCAGCTGGGCTAAGGGCGAAGGGTAATAAAAAGGAAACACCTGAGGGCTGAACCCTGGCGTACTCCGTGATGTATAGGGTGTGAAGAGAGGGACTGTGCAGGGGACTCAAAAGAAGTAACTCAGGAGGAGGATAACGGGGAGAGTGAGGCGTCCTGGAACGCAGATGAGAAAACCGTGTCAAGGAGGAAGGAGAGCAGGCCTGTTGGAACAGTCCGGGGGCCTCGGGGGACCTCGGGGCGAGGAAGGGTCTGCCGTGGGGCTTTGCAGCATGGGCGTCGATGGTGGCCTCGTTGGCTTCACCGTATGTGTGTGTGGACTGGGGATGGGAGCGCAAAATGATGGAGGAGATGCAAAGGACTTTGTTTAGATGATGATTAGAACATCGGCTTTGACTACTCTTACAAGAAATGTGACCTTGTGGAGGAAAATGATAATGGAGTTTTGGGCAAATGTAAGTTCAGGAGAAGGATTTTTTTTTTTTTTATTCAAGGGAGACAGTATTTCTAAAATAGCTACTAGACTTTTATTCTCCACTATACTTTTGCCCCAAATAAATCATTTTTACAAATATCTACTAGCTGCTAGGATGTTTCTAATTTTATTTATCAGAATTAAGGAATGCTATGAATTTTAGAGGGCTGCTTGTGTTTAGTTTGGCCCACGATAATCACTGGGAACCGAGAGGTCTGGGAATATCAGATCCGTTTTAAAGGTTACTTAAAGGACTAACATGGAACTATGACAAGTTTATAAAAGTCTGTAGCTTCAAAATAGAACACAAAATAATTGCATTAGATCTAGATTGGTCATTGTGTCTCATTTATCTCGATAGTATTCAGTGTAAGATCTTAAAAAATAGTAAGTGCTTAATATAATTGAATGAAATGTCTCAGTGTCTGAAATACTAAAGACCAGCAATGCTCAGGAATTCACCAACAGATGGCACCATGCTATTTTCTATGTAAGTCTATGTAGAAACTCTTAATGTGATAATCCTAAATTTCAAGTGCTGGTTACAAATTAAAATGGAGCCCCCAGAAGACAAATTACTACTTTAAATTTTGTAGTCAAAGTATAAAGCATGTGCATATCTATTTCCTACAAATATCTAGGTTCTAGCTGTAAATTAGATCCTTTCCTTAGAACAGACCTTGAAAGAAATGACTGATTTATAGATGAAAGAGAAAACATTCATGGGTTATCATTAAAAATGCTTGTGAATGCTCAGAAGTCAAATTGCTAATTCATTGCCACTGTGAGATTAAAAATTCTTCCTTGGTAGTCAAAGATGTTTCATGTACCTCAGAGTGCTGGCATGTGCTGTGAAGAACACATGTTTAATTTCATAGTTTCACAGTGTTCAGACTGAAAATAACAAGAACAACCCCAAACATGCTACCCGATATGATTTGAATATGCCAAGAATAAAACACTCCTTAGACTGCTGTATGTAAACAGCGATCCTTATTAGTTTTATGTTCAGCAGAGTTGGTTGCCAATTTCATAATCTCCTATGCCCATTCCTTCACCTAGAGGATCTGACGTGTGGGTGGCGTGTTTTAAGAAAATAAGGTTGTAAAAAGGCCACAGGCTGGAATCTCTGCAAGCAAGGAAGGCCTCCCACCGCACAGACAGGACAACAGCAGCCTGCACAACCTTGTTATGTGCATTGCTTATGTGAAATTTGAGAAGAGCGCTACTGCCAGTTTATTTTTTGTATCATCGAGGGTCTCTGTCTTTTATGTGAACACATCCCACAGACCAGTGAGAGTGGTCAAATGTAAGACAGTAGGTACCTCTGAGTTGGCTCAGTCCTGCTGCAGGGGAAAAGACAGTCGATCTCAGAGTTCATAGTATCCAGCGGTTCTCTTCTCTTAAGCCTGGTGGCTGAGGTTTTAGGAAGAGATGATCGGGGTAACCTGCCTTGATAATTTGACCCTAGGTGGGGTGAGTATGAATTTCTTGAGGCTAACATCACTATAAACTTAAAAACGTTCTAGGTATATGCATAAAAGAATTAAAAGATTCATATCAGTGACATATGTGCTCCCATGTTTATAGCAGCTCAGTTTGTGATAGCCAAATCTTGGAAACAACCCAAATGCCCATCAACTGAATAAAGATCAACTGGATAAAGATTTTTTTTTAATAAAATGGAGTGTTACTCTGCCATAAAGAATGATAAATTTGAGTCATTTACACTCAAGTGGATGCTCCTTGAGGACATACTCATAAGTGAAATAGGTCACACATGTGTAAATACCATGTCTTTTCTCTGGTATGAGAAACCCAAGATGTAAATGAGTTCTAAAATGTGTGGTAGATATTGTGAAATAGAAAATATTCAAAGGGAACAGGCAGGTAGGGGTAAGAAGATAAAGAAAAAATTTGATGGTAAAAAAGGGAAGCAAAGCTTATGTATATAAGAGGAGGAAGGATTGTATGGTGGGCAGGAGAATGGAAAAAAATGAGAATCAAGTTGTGTCATGTACTGGTACAAACTCTCAATGTCAAGTGTGATCATGATGTGTATATAGACGGTACCAATAAAGTCAAAATATTCAAAGGGAAATGGGGTGTAGTGGTATGTAACAAGGGGAAGAAAAAATATGATAGTAATGAGAAAAGGAAAACAAAGCTTATGTATATAGGGGACCTGGGGTTGTAGGGTGGATGGGGGAGTGGGAAAAATAAGAATTAAATTGTGTGGCATGCACTGGTAGAGATTCTCAATGTTGTGTGTGATCATGATGTGTATATGTAATGTACCAATAAAGATTCAAATTTTTTTAAAAAAATGTGTGCTCATAAAGTGAAAAATATAAAAGGAACAAATCAGATGCTCTCATCAATCTCTCCATATTCTCTTCTGTTTGAGTATACACCTTAATTGCCTTGATTTGTCTTTAATTGGGAGGCCAGGTGTGGTTATCAGCCTGCGTGCTCCGCCTGAGTAACTCACACGTGGTCCTGACTCCCAGCTGGACGATGAGAGTCCCAGACTTCTTTCTTGAGCTCCAGACTCCATTCTCTGCGTCTGAACCTCTTCTTGAATGTTCCATTAGTATCTCAAGTGCAGTATGTGGTGGAAAGTAAAAAACTCAACTTCTTCTCTTCCCAAACCTGCTGTACTTCTACATTTGCATTTTGTGTGGATGCAAAAATTTTCAGTGTATTTGGTACTTTTTAAAAAATACGTCATATAATTTAAAAGGCAGAGTTATGGAACAGATACTCATAAAAGCTTCATTTAATGGTACATGAGCACATTAACGTGTGTTACTGAATTTGTGTAGAACTTCACTCTCTCAGCCTCATCTTTGTCTCAGTGTATTAGTTTCCTGTTGTTGCTGTAACAAATTGCCTCTAACTCAGAAGTTTAAAACAGTAAAATTTTTGCTGGGTGTGGTGGTGCACTCAAGTTAGGGAGGCTGGAATAGGAGGATTGCCATGAGTTCATGGCCAGTTTTAACTGCACAGTGAGACCCTGTCTCAAACAAACAAACAAACAAACAAACAAAAATATAATTTTATCATCTTACAGTTCTGGAAATCAGAAATGTAAAATGAGTTTACAGGGCTGCATTTCTGAAACTAAAGCCATTCATTGCTTTTTCTAAGGTTAACACATGCCTGAGCTCATAATCCATTCCTGTCTCTTCAAAGTCAGCAGCATGCCATCTGCAAATCTTTTCTTGCCTCTCCAACCTCTGCTTCCACCTTCATGTCTCCTCTCTGACAATCTTGCCTCCCAAGCTCCTCTGTGATTACAGTGGACCAACTCATATGTCCTGGATATCTTCCCAGAGGAAGATTCTTAGCTTAATGCCATCTGTGAGGTTTCTGTTGTCATGTAAGATTTTCACGAATTCTGGGAAGATTTGATTATTCCCTTGGGGGCCCAGCCTTCTACCTAGTACACATAGATAACCACAGTCCTGAATTGTGTAATGATTTCTTCATTTAAGATAGCATCAAAAAATAGCTATGGATCCTTAACATTTATTTGGTTTAGAACCTCCTAAAATTGGTAAAGTGCACTATAGTCTCCAGTTTTTTAATTTAATGTTACAGTTCTAAGATTTACATGTTACATGTAGTGATATATAAATTATGATTATTTCTGAAGTTGAAGCAAATGGTGCTTTTATAACATTTTTGGGTCCTGGTACAGGAATATGCATGGGTTTCTATAGACTTCTTTTCTAGGAGCAGAGTTTCTGGGTTATAGAATGTATTATAATGTAAAATAGTGGCAAATTAAAATTATTTTTTACTCACTAAAATTGCATAAATGTTACAGTTTCTCCAAAACTTTGACAATGAGCTATATGGCCTCACAAAGCACGTCATAGCAATTTTAATTGGAATCTCTCTAATTCTTTAGAAGAGTGAACATCTGTTCACGTGTTTTTACCAATTGGGAATCCTGGGAATACTTACTTATGCAGTTTGTCTATTTTTCCTCTTGTAAGATTTCTTAATATACTCATCAGATGAGACCTTCATTGATTAGTTGTATTGTGAATAAACTTTGTCAGGCTGTGGCTTGTCTTTTTTTGGATTCTGTTTATAATGTCTGAGAAAAATGTTTGGATTTTCAAACACAACTCAGAGGGCTTACCCATTGTACTGTTTATTCATAAGTTAAAGGATATATATATAACTTCAAGGCCCAGGCGAAGCTTTTCAGGTCCTTTCTTGATCATACTGGATGCACTCTGGGCCCACATTAATATATGAAATCTCTAGGCAGTGTGTAAGACTCACATCTCTTACAGGAGGCTGTTTCACAAACAAAATTACATCCCAAAATATCCATCCATCTCGTTTACTTACCATAATTGATTCCAAAAACCAGATAGATACTTTTAAAAGCATCTCAAAGATAAGGACCGTTCCATTCACAAATTCCATTAATTTGTTGGCCAAGAGTCTGTCAGTAGAATGTTTATAAGATTAAGTCATCTTTTTTCTTTCCTGCATTTCTGCTTTCCATCCTCTACCTGAAGAATATGGATGACAGCCCCACCACTGAACCCTTTGTCTCCTGGTGTTATGCTTTGGATCTAAATGTGCCCCAAGGGCCTCGTATTTGGCAGCGGGGCCTGATTGGAGGGGGAATGTCACTGGGGTGTGAATCCTTTTCCTTAGCCTGCCCCTCTCAGTCTGCTGCCCTACCACTATGATGTGAGAAGCCCCTGTCAGGTCCTCTCTCTGGCTGTCTGACTAGGAGTCTACTGACTATAGACTGAACTCATTGAGATTGAGATTCAAAATAAAGTTCTCTTCCTGCAAGTCACAAGTATCAGATATTCTGTCCCAGTGATGAGAAAACTGACTAAATCACCTAGTGTCTTTGATTAATATGCATGGTGTAAGGTAAGAATCCAGAGTATTTTTTTCTCTATGAGTAACCAGTGGACCCTCTAGCATTTGTGGCATTTTATGAAAACTTTTTAGTAGACTATAATCTGCATTTTAACTGGTGTTTAAAGTCTGAAAAATGTAGAAACTTATTTTTAAATTTATTATTAGTATGTGTTTGCAGTACATAATATTTACATTCTTTATTGGGTTTGGTACATGTACATAACGTATCTTAATTTCTCTTTATTAATCAACATGTGATCAGATTTTGAAATATTTCATTTTGGAGAAGAGTGTACTCTTCAAAAATTATTTTCAAGTGGAAAATTAAAACTGTATACATTTATAGTATATAACATGATGTATCAAAATATGTATACATTATATAATGGCTAGAACATTGATTAGGCTAACTAAGATATACATTACTTTGGGCTGGAGATTTAGCTCAGTGGTTCCGGTGCCTGCCTTGCAAGCCTAAGGTCCTGAGTTCAATCCCCAGTAACCACATACAATGTTGGGCGTGGTGACTCATGCCCACCAGCAATCAATACCACATACCACAGTGCCAGGCGTGGTGGCTCACACCTGTCATCCCAGCTCTCGGGAGGCAGAGACAGGAGGATTGCTGAGTTCGAGGCTTGCCTGGACTACATAGTGAGCTCAGGGCCAGCCTGAACTACAAAGTGAGACCCTGTTTCAAAAAAAAAAAAAAAGATATACATTACTTTGCATTCTTATTTTCTAGTATAAAATTTAAAATCAACTTTCTGAGTAATTTTCCAAGAGTTTAATAAACTATTAACTATAGTTACAATTTTGTGCAAATATACTCTTGCAGGCCGTATACTTTTACTGTAAGAGGTAGGGTTCCATTATTGGCTCATAAAATCAAGCTGATATAAGCTGAAGATTTAGCTCAGTGGCACTGTGCCTGCCTCATAACAGCAAGGTCCTAAATTTGATCCCTGGTACAAAAAAAAAAATTGACCTGATAAATGATCTGTTTTTCAAAGTTTCATTTTGCAAACCTTCACAAAAATTTACAGTGTTTTTGATTTACAAATAATTGACATATGTTGAAATTTCCCTATAGCATATGTTGGTTATTTGTCAAAATTCTTACATAATTCTATCACTTTTTCTCTGTACTTGTGAAGGCTTCATTATTGAGTGCATACAAGTTCAGAATTCTATAATCCTGATGAATTTCTAATTCATTTCCAAGTACCCTAATCTGAAAGCTCCTGAACCTTGTTTTTACTGTCCACATTTCTACCAGCATTCTAGTCTTCTGAGCTCTGAACAGAATCATCTATTAATCCTTGATTACAGCATTCTAGGGCTTTTCCAGCCTGTTTCTCCAAACCTTTCTAAACTCCTCTTCAAACCAATGCCAAAGGCTTTTGAAGTACACGGTCAGGTATAGTCACAGCAACGTTACTTCTCTGGTGCCAGTTTTCTGTGTTGAGCAACTTTGCTATCCTGGGGCTAACTACCTAATACCCACAATTTAAAAGAGGAGAGGTTATCTGGCACAGTTCTGGATTCCATACATACTCAGTTGGCTCTGTGCAGGAACATGGTGGTGGAAGGATGGGCATCATGGAGCTGGCTACTTCATGGTGCTGAGCAAGCAGAGCAGGACAGCTGCTAGACAGGAGGGGCCGGGGGGTATGTGTATCATACCTCATGGCCCATCTAGACACACCCAGGATTGTATTTTGCCATTTCTCTGGGTGGCTCTCATAGCAATCAAGTTGACAATGTGCTTTACCCATTCCATCAATATAACTAATACCAGCTTTTAAACTATTTGTTTTGCTTTTTTCATCTTTTAATATTTCTGAGTGCTTATGCTCTTTGTGTTACTCTTACAGAAAAGCCTATATATTTAAAAAAATTTTTCTCGTCATATATTGTCAATTTATATATCTACTGCAAATATTGATGGGTAAAAAATTTTAATATTCTTTCTCTTTTCTTTCAGTAGTTTGCTGAGATTTATTTTTATTATTGTGTTGTACTTAATTTTTCCACCTACTGGGTGAAAGTATGAACTGTCTATACTTTAGTATACATGAAACATTAGGATTCATATTTAATAAGTATGAATAATTAAGGGCTATGTTTATATCTTGGCTCCTCTCCTGAAGAACTACTTTAGGACATTTTAATTTTAACCATTCAAATTTTCTTTTCTTGAGGATGTCTTGATTTTCCTTTACTTCTAAAGTGGAGTTTGTTGGTTACATAACTTTAGATTGATAATAATCTTCCTGCAACATTCTGGCATTTTTACTCCATTGTCTTTTGGTTTTTATTACCTTCAGTAAAAAGCTGGCTGTGAGATTTATGTCTTGTCTTCCTAGATCATCTACTTTTTTTCTGTGCCCGCTTTTAAGCCCTCTCTTTTCTTTTTATTATACAGCATCACTACTAATTTCATAGCTGTGGGTTTCTGCTTATTTTGCTTGGTATGTGAATATTCTGTAGATACAGATTTATGTCTTCTTTCATATTTTAAAAAATATTCTCGGGCCGGAGGGTTAGCTCAGTGGTTCCGGCGCCTGCCTCGCAAGCGCAAGGACCTGAGTTTGATCCCCGGTTACCACATATAATGCTGGGCATGGAGACACGCCCACCAACAATCAACACCGCATACCACAATGCTGGACGTGGTGGCTCACGCCTGTAATCCCAGCACTCGGGAGGCAGAGACAGGAGGATTGCTGAGTTCGCGGCGGCTTGCCTGGGCACCATAGTGAGCTCAGGGCCAGCCTGAACTACAAAGCGAGACCCTGT
>PVIC010028432.1:0-23208 GCA_004025085.1 Thryonomys swinderianus
AAATCTATTTTATCTGCAAACAAGATAGCCACTCCTGCTTTTTTTGCAGTTTCCTGTGGTGTGGAGAATTGTTTTCCAACCTTTTATTTTCAGTCTATGGGTTTCCTTCTGAATTAGGTGTGTTTCCTGTATGTAGCAGATTGTAGGATCTTGCTTCTTGATCCAATCTGCTAGTCTGTGTCTTTTACTTGGCCCATTGAGGCCATTGACATTAATGGTTATGACTGATATGGACATATTCAGAGCTGCCATGTTTCCCTGTTCTTGGTTCTTTTGTTCCTTGCTTTTCCTCTTGTCTATTTAGTTTCTTGTTTGCCCCAATGAATTCACTCTCCTGGGTCTTGTGGGTATGGAATTTTCTGTATTTTTTTTTCCAAGATGTTCTTTAGAATGTTTTCGAGTGCATGTTTCATATTTGTGAAGTTTTTCAGGTGTTCTTTATCATGGAAGTATCTTATTTCCCCATCCATTCTGAAAGATAGTTTTGCAGGATACAACAGTCTAGGTTGGAGTTTGTTTTCCTGCAATGCTTGAAATACTTCCCCCCATGCTTTCCTTGCCTTGAGTGCTTGTGTTGAAAAGTCTGCTGTGATCCTAATGGGCTTCCCTTTGTAGGTGATTTTCTTCCTTTCTCTCACTGCTTTCCGTATTTCATTCTTTTGTTGTGCATCTGGAACCTTGATAATTATATGTCTAGGTGCAGATATTTTTATGTCACAGTGTTTTGGAGTCCAATAGACCTCATTTATCTGTATGTCTATTTCTTTTCCTGTCAAGTTTTCTGTTGTTATCTCTGACAGTAGCTTTTTTATGTCTTTTACACTGTTTCCTGCGTCCTCAGTGACTCCAATCAGTTTTATATTATTTTTCTTTGAGTCAACTAGAAGCTGTTGAATTGATTTCTCATGATCCCTTGCTCTTTTCCATAGATTATATCTTTCCTGCTCATTGGCTGCTATGCTGTCCTCTAGGTCTGAGATTTAGTTCTCTGCTTCATTCATCCTACTTCTCTAGCTTTTGTTCTCCATCATTCCCTGGAGCTCTACTTGAAGCTGTTTATAAGGTTCCATTGCTTCTGCTATCTTGGATTCTATCATCTTGCTAATCTCTCCTTTAATGATATCTTTCACTGTGGACAGTATCCCTGTTTTGACCTCAGAGATGAGTTCTGATTTCCATTTTACTAGATCGTCTTTAGTTGTCTTCTCCAAGAGTGCTGGTGTTGGAGTTTCATTTTGCCCTATTTCCCTTTTCTCTGAATTTCCCTGTGGTGATGATCTTTGTGTCGTTTTTTTTGTATATTTTCTCATTTCTACTCTTTCATTGTTACTAATGCTATTCTTTGCCTGATGACAGGGTAATGTTTGTTACAGGTCTCTTTCTTTCTATTATCTGGGGCACTTTGGATGTGGCACCTTCCTGGGGGTGTCCTCCTTGAATCTGTAATGATCCTTGAGAGTTCTCAGTTCTGACACATCATGGGAGGTATTTGAACAGAACAATCACATCACGTTTGTTACCATAATGCAATCAATGCCAATGTCAGTATTAAACACAATAAGTAAAATGAAAAGTTTTGTTAAATTGTATTCTGAAGACTTTGAGGTTTTGAGTTACCTCTATGTCCATGTGCCAAAATTTAAAATTAATCAGCAATTTGTATACAACATGCAGATCGTAAATGTACCCCTGAACCCTTTGAGGATAAGAGTTCACTGGGGAATCAGGGAAGTAGGGGGACAGAAGGAGAGTGAAATAGTGTTATCAGATTTATGAAGATCACCTAGACTCTAGAACCTCATATATGCCAGTGGGTAATAGAGGATAAAAGGGTGAATATAAATCAGTGCCAACTTTATGCTATAAGACCACTGGAGACTTGGCAAATCTTTTTATAATAGTACAGAAGAAGACATAGGGCAGCCTAAGAGTCTTTTACTTATGGGTATTGCTTCTGACAGGAAGATAGGAAAGGGTGTGGGGACAAGAGGTGAATAGAGGGATCTAGGAGTAGATGGCAAAATAGAAGCTAGATTCCCCCTTTTTTTTTTTATCTTGCCTGGTCTCTCAGTGAGGCTCCAGTGTGGAGGGATGCAGGAAATGGCTCCAGCTCCTCTCAGACCTGGGTCCTCACAACATAGCTCTGGGGTGGAGTTGGGGCTGGCTGGGGGGCCTCAGTCCTCCATGTTTGGGATGGTGCCCAGGGGCCATACCTGACTCCTCACTGCACCACTCCAGGGTGGAGCAGGCCAGTGGGCAGGCCTCAGTCCTTCGCCGCAGCCAGGAACGGAAAGGCACCTGGGGTAGCCGAGTCATCTACATCACTCTGGGGTGGGATGGGCCAGTGGGTAGGCCTCAGTCCTCCACCACCGCCGGGAATGGCATGGTGCCCAGCGTAGCCAAGTCCTCTGCACTGCTCCGCAGTGGAGCGGGCTGGTGGGCAGGCATCAGTCCTCTGCTGCCGCCAGGAATGTGTACAGCTACTCTTTATGATATTGTAGCAAATTGACACAAGACATTTGCAAGATCCATACAAACTATAACATAGTGAACCTTAATGTGTACTATGAATATTAGTTGATAATATATCAATATTGTTCTTCTATTGTAACAAATATACCACATTTTTGCAAGATGTTAATAATAGAGAAAAAAGCTTAGAGGGAGACGAAGTGGTAGGGAGGGGTTCTATAGGAAGTCTCTGTACCTTCTCTTCAACATTTCTGTAATTTTTTTTGCCTCTAAACATGAATATTAATTTAAACATTTGCATACTGTATAACCCAGTATAATCAATTCTTAAGTATTCAGAGATGATTAGATCCCCACAAAAAATGTGTGCATACATGCTTATAGCAGTTATTTCACCATATTCTTAAGCTAGAAACTACCCAATGTCCTTGAATGGATGAACAAACAAAAGCTGTATTTGGTCCATAAGTTGGAATCTTACTCAGCAGCAAACATGAACTAACTATGGATAAAGAGAGAGCATGGGTGATCATAGATGCAGTTTGATAAGTGAGGGATTCAAGGCTCAAATGGTTACATATACAGTAATTTCATATTTAGAACATTATGCAAAAGATAAAACCGTAAAGGTGAAAAACAGATAAAGAAAGGATAACCAATTTTCCTCTACATGTCTCATGTACTATAGAAATAAAGTTTAGGGGAATTAGAGGAGAAAGGATGGAAGGGAGAGGGAAGAGGAAGGGGATTTTTAAAAAAGGAAGCAAGTTGCATTACAATCATGTATCTACTACCTAAGTTAATTGCAAAAAGCATTACTACAAATATGTACAACTAATAAAGAAAAGACATAAAGCTTAGAAGTTTTCAACACCCAGGTTAGAGTGACCTTGTAAATTTAGGACTTTGCTTTAAAAATAAAGAGGTTAAAATGTGCTGCATTCCTTTGTGGTGGTTGTTTTTGTTACTAGTTAATTTGATCCAGAGACAAATGAAGTATTTTTGAAGCATTGTCCTCAGGGAGTGCTAAGAATAAGAATTGTTATGGACCATAATTGCCATGGAAAATTTGGTAGATCCCTCCACAGCATTAGTTGTATTTTCACAGAAAAATCTATAGGCATTTTGGAACTATGCCATTTGAAGACACAGGTTCAAGTAAGCCTCTTTATTCAGTTTCGTAAGTGAAAGGACTACTTGGTGAAAATACTATACGTTGTGCTAGCAGACATGTAGTTGAGAAGATATGTACATTTAAAGTCTGTTGAGTTTACACATAGTATTCATTTTTTTTTTTTTGAGACAGGGTCTTGCTTTGTAGTTCAGGCTGGCCCTGAGCTCACTATGTATCCCAGGCAAGCCTCGAACTCAGCAATCCTCCTGTCTCTCCCTCCTGAGTGCTGGGATTACAGGCGTGAGCCACCACGCCCAGCATAGTATTCATTTTTTAAAAAGTCATACTGTAGTTTAGTCTTGCAGCAATTCTCTTAAGTTATTGTAGAGCTATCAGCAAGACTGATTTTTTCATGGGAGTTACACACCACACAGACATATACATGCCCATACACAATCTCTCCAGCACATGTCTACAACTACCCATATACATTGTAAATACAAAAAATATGCATACACAGATACATATAGGCACATATATGTAAACATATGGTGATAGGAGCACATTTGTTCACAAATACATGAAAATATACAAGCATACCCCAACATACATATATATATATATTTTTTTCCTCAAAAAATGGACTTTATTACAGTCCAAAGTATAAGAATACAGAGTATGAGCACCATAATGAAATACCACTTCATAAATATTGGCTATTCATATATTCTTAAAAAGACAAACAACATGTGTTCTCATAAATGTGGGGAAATAGGATCCCATGTACATTGCTGAAGAAAATATAAAATAGTATAGCATAGTGGAAACAATTCATTAATTGCTCAAGCAGTTAAACACACAATCATATGATATAACAGTTCTCCTCTTGTATATATCCCAAGAGAAATGAAAACAAGGGCTCAAGCAAAAACATGAACATATACTGTATGTCCATAGCAGCTCATTCACAATAGTTAAAAACAGAAACAACAAAGTTCAACTGATGAATGGATAAGAAAGATGTGATACATCCACACAATGGAATATTATTCAGACACAAAGTAGTGGGTCTTTGACAATTTTTTTTTTGAGACAGGGTCTCCCTTTGTAGTTCAGGCTGGCCCTGAGCTCACTATGTATCCCAGACAAGCCTTGAACTCAGCAATCCTCCTGTCTCTGCCTCCCGAGTGCTGGGATTACAGGCATGAGCCACCATGCTCGGCACTGTGATATGTGGTATTGATTGCTGGTGGGCGTGAGTCACCACGCCCAACATTGTATGTGGTTACCAGGATCGAACTCAAGACCTTGAGCTTGCGAGGCAGGCACCAGAACCACTGAGGTAAATCTCCGACCCTTTGACAATTTTTTTAAAAGTGAAATATCAATACATATGACATGACAATCCTAGAAAACATCATGTGAAATAGAAGAAGCCAGACACAAGGGCACATATTATATGTTTCTACATAACTGAAATGTTCTGAATACACAAATGCTCTGATAGAAAGTATATTTATAATTTTCAGGAACTAGGGAAAGTAGAAAATAATGGCATAAGTACAGAATTTCATTTTTTTGGATGATAAAATATGCTGGAGTTATAGGATTTAGTGTCTGAAATCAATTGTAGGAAAAGCCACTAAATTGCTCATGTTTTTTCTCAGAACTATTTTCACTAATATGTTTTTGAGGCATAATTAATGAATACCTTCTGGGGAATTGGCATACACACACACACACACACACACACACACACACATATATATGCTTCAATCTTTTTTTACTTCTCCTTCCTCTCCCTTCCATCTGTTTCTCCTCTAATTTCCTTCCCATCTCCATAGTCATTGCTTGTGTCCTACCATTCATCTACCCTTTAAATGATTTATATTTTGAGTCTTTTGTATAAGATAAAACATGTGATATTCAATCTTTTGTGTCTTAGTTATTTCGCTTAGCATTATGGCCTCAAGGTCCATTCATTCGCCTATAAATGACTAATTCATTTTTATTTATGGCTGAGTAGTACTCCATTGTGTGTGTGTGTGTGTTACACATAAATGTGGAGAAATGGGAGGCTATATATATATATTGGTGAACAAAACATAAAATAGTATAGCATAGTGGAAACAATTCATCTGTTAACAATTCATCTGTGATGGACACATACTACTTTCAAGATTTAGTTATGAATTTTGCTGCTATAAACATGGGTATTCACATATCACTATAATATGATATCTTTATCTCTTTCAGGAAGAGATTCAGAAGAGTCAAATGGAATTTGTATTTTTAGTTTTTTTTAGGAATCTCCATACTGATTTCCATAGTGATTGTGCTAGTTTACCTTCCTACCAACAATGTAGGATTCTTTCTTCACCACCCCCCCTCTTCAGCATTTGTTTTTTCTAACTACTTTCAGTATTTTGTTCTATTGTTGGAACTGGAACCTTGATAATTAGGTGCCTAGGTGTAGATTTTTTTTATATCTCAGCCATTTGGAGTCCTACATGCCTCACTTGTATGTATGTCCAATTATTCTTCTTTATCTTTGAAATTTTCTGCTGTTATATCTGTGAACAGTTTTTTTTTTTCTGAGACAGGGTCTCACTTTGTAGTTCAGGCTGGCCCTGAGCTCACTATGTAGCCCAAGCAAGCCTCAAACTCAGCAATCCTCCTGTCTGTGCCTCCCAAGTGCTGGGATTACAGGTGTGACCCACCACACCCAGCACTGTGGTAGGTTGTACTGATTGCTGGTGGGCATGAGTCACCACACCCAGCATTGTATGTGGTTACCAGGATCAAACTCAGGACCTTGCGCTGCTAGGCAGGTACTGGAACCACTGAGCTAAATCTCTGACCCTGTGAACAATTTTTTATGTCTTTTGAACTGTCTCTTGGTTCCTCAGTGACTCCAATTAGTCTTATGTTATTCTTTGTTGAATCATCTAGGAGCTTGTAGATTGATTTTTCATGGTTCCTTGTCATTTTCTATAAATTCTACCTTTCCTGTTCATGGGCTGTGGTCCTATACTCTAGGTCTGAAATTTGGTCCTTAGCTTCATTCATCCTACTTTGCAAACTTTCATACTCCTTTTTAATCAGCCAGAGCTCTGTTTGAAGTTGTTTAAAAGTTTCCACTGCTTTTGTTGTTTCAGATTATATCATGCCCCTGATCTCTTCTTTAGCATTATTAATCATATCTTTCACTCTGGACAGTATCTCTGTTTTCATCTCAGAGATAAGTTCTGATTTCCATTTTTCTAGATCTGATTTTGTTACCATCTCAGAGTTCTAGTGATTGAGCTTCACTTTGCTCCATTTCACTTTCTCCTGAATTCCCCTGTGGCAATGATCTTTGTATCTGGGCTTTTGAAACTTTTCTCATTTCTATTGCTTTGTCATTGCTGGTGTTACTTATTTAATTTCTTGGCTGATATCTGGGCAATGTTTGTTACAAGTCTCTTTTTTCCTAATATTTGGATTCTTTAGGAGATGGCTACTTCCTGGATTGTCCTTCTTGAATTTGTAATTGCCCTTAAGTATTCCCAGTTCTGGTACACCATGGGAGATATTTAAATAGAACTATCACATTATCTTTGCTAACATAATACAATTGGTATCATCAACAGTATCAAGTACTGCACAGAAAATGATAAGCTTTGACAACTACTATCCAGATACTTTTAACCTCATGAATTACATCTGACCATATGCCAAAATTTAGAACTGACCAGGAATGTGTTTACAACATGCAGGTCCTTAAATATAGCAGCATATGCTTTGGGAATGAAAAGTCCCTTAAATATAGCAGCATATGCTTTGGGAATGAAAAGTCACTGGGGAGTTGGGGAAATAGGGAGATAGAAGGAGATTGAAAGATTAGAAATAGGGTTAGAACCCTATTGAGAACCTTACAGATGCCAGAGGACAACAGAGGCAAAAGGAACAAATATAAGACAGAGCCAACTAAGAACCATAGGACCACTAGAGACTTTGTACACCCTCCTATACTAATACAGAAAGAAGAGAAATTAGGGAAGACTGAGACCCTTTTACCTCTAGGTATTTATTCTGACTGGAGGACAGGAGAGGATGGGCAAACAAGAGAAGAATGGGGGTACCTAGCTGAAGCAGGCAAACAGGAGACTATTTTCCCTCTTCTGTAAAAATGAGAGCAGTTGAGAGGAAAAAAAAAGAAAACCCGAAGTTGGACACATTTAGCAATAGCAGAGTAGAGAAATGAGAGAAAAAAAAAAAGTTAAATCAGAGCAAAGAAAGAAAAAGGATAGCAGCAGTAGCAAAAACCATATCAATAAAACAAAGTTAAAAACACTACCAAAATGGCCCCAAACAGATCCCAATGTGGATCTGTTGTCTTCTATCAATAGTGTGGGCAGTAGCATGGAGATCAAAGTTGATTAGTCACAAGAAGACAGCTGTCATCCTTTGTCTCGGTTCTGAGTTAATTCCTGAATTGAGCTCAGTGAGCCCCACAAGCTTGAACTCTACAAGAGTTCAGGATCTTGAGGGTGAAACTGGCTCTACCAATTCACCAATGGTTGTAGTCAACAGTATTTCACTCTTCTAGTGAGTGTTTTCTTTGATGTGATGGAGTAGGTGAAGGAGCTCACTGAAAGCCTCTGTCTAGGTTGCAGTACCATAGCCAGACTTATTCAGGGTCCACAGACAAGCAGGTGGTGTCTGTGGAGGCTCTTCTGTGGAGACTCTTCCCCAACATTTGTGTCTAGTTTAGCCCACAAGAAAATGGAGATTCTAAGACCTTCTGGTCTTGCCCTGGTCATAGAAAAGCTGCAGGCCCAATCACTGGTCAATGGCACCCAGCTCCCTTGCTGCTGAGACTCACTGTGTGGCCTCTGCTGTGCTGTACTTGCCCAGGCTGTCTCTGCGGGCCTCTCCAGCATTAGTTTTTGGAGTTCTTAATAACTATTATTTCTGGAATAAAATGGAATTCAATGTTGTTTTGACCTACATTTCTCTAATGCATTTCATTTCTTAAAGATCTAAACTTTTTTTCATATACCTATCAGCCATTTGTACATCTTCTTCTGAGAAGTGTCTATGCATTTCAATTGCCCATTTTTTTTGGTCCTTTATTTTGAGGGCTTTAATATTTTGAGTTCTGTATTCTACGCAGGCATTATGGCACATGCTTTTAATCCCAGCACTTGAGAGACTGAGACAAGAGTACCACTTTGAGTTTGAAGCCATCCTGGACTACATAGTGAGTTGAAGATCAGCTTGAACTATGTAGTGAGACCCTGTCTCAAAAAACAAAACATAACAAAGAAGACAAAAAAACCAAGTATGTATTCTAGATATTAATTCTCTGTTTAAAGAGTAGCTTTCAAATATTTTCCCATTCTGCTCCTCTTCACCCTGATGTTTATGTCCTTTGTTGTGCAGAAGCTTTTTAATTTTATATAATTTCATTTGCTGATTGTTAGTATCATTTCTTGCAATTGGGGCTGTTTTCAGAAAATTCTTGCCTCTGCTTATGTCTTGAAGAGTTTTACTAATATTTTCCCAGCAGATTTGGTGGTTTTGTTTTCATATCTTCTAGGACATTAATCTATTTTAATTTGATTTTCATGCAAAGTTACAGATATGGAGCTATTTTCATTTTTCTCCACGTGGATAATCATTTTCATTTGGTAAAGAGACTATCTTTTCTCAGGGATACTTTTGGCCTGTCCACTGAAAAGCAGGTGGCTGAAGCTTCCTGGCATTGTTGCTACAGCTTCAATTTTATTCTCTTGATTAACACATTTTTTGTGCCAGTACCATGCTGTTTTTATCACAGTAGCTTTGTAGTATAACTTGAACTCTGAGTCTGTGATGGTTCCTGCTTTGCTTTTATTACTCAGGACTGCCTTTGCTATTCTGTATCTCTTCTGGTTCTACATAAAATTTAAAACAGATTTTTTTTCTAATTATATGAAGAATGCTGTTGGTATTTTGATTGGGATTGCATTAAATTTATATATTATTTTGGTAATATGGCCATTTTGACAATATTGATTCTCTCCAAGAATAAGGAATGCCTTTTAATTTTCTGACATCTTTTTTAATTTCTTTCTGCCAAGTGTATGTTCTTGCTACAAAAGTCTTTCACTTCCTTGGTTAGGTTATGAATTGTTCCCTTTTAAGAAGTTAAAATGATGAATCTTACCTCAATGAAAAAAACTCCTAAAATACATCAATCATATGGCTCAATTATCCCACTCCTGAGTATAAACATATCCAAAGGAAATGAAATCACCACACCAAACAGGCAGGTACATGTCCATGTTTCTTGCAGCACTGTTCACACTAGGTAAGATGTAGAATCATTTTAGATAACCATTGAGGGATGAATAAAGAAAACATGTTGCATATACACAATGACATATTTTTCACTCATAAAGAGAATGGAAATCCTGTCATTTTTAACAAAATGGATGGAAATGGAGTATGCTATATAAAATGAAATAAACAGACATAAAAGACAAGTACCACATGTTATCTGTCATACATAGAAGTTAAACTTGAAGTGATTTTAGAAAAGTGATGACTGGAGTTGAGGAAGGAAGGAAGTGGGTGAGTGAAGGGAGGCTAAACTTGATCAGTGCAGGATTGATGCATGCATTGAAATATCACATTCAATACATGTTAATCAAATCAAAGTTTAGTCTGGGTTGATTGTTCTCTTGTTTCAGCACTTGAAAAATATTACTTTTATCTGGTTTCCATGATTCCCAAAGATAAACCCACTATCTGTGACATAATTGCTGTTCTATTAGAGGTGATGATTTGTTTCTGTTCTGTTTTCAAGAATCTCTGTTTTAGTTTTGAGAAGTTTAAATATGATGTATCCTGGCACAAATGTCTTTGAATTTATATTATTTGGGATTCACTGAGCTTATTGAATCTTTATGTTTATATGCTCATCATTTTGGGAAATTTTTAGCAATTATTTGTAAAGATATTTATTCAGTGTTAAATTCTTTCTCTTTTCCTCAAGGGACTCTGATAACATATATGCTAGATCTTTTGTTACTGTTACACAGATTTTTCAAAATCTTTTTCTCATCTATTTTCTCTCTGTTATTCAAACAAGGTGTGTTTGAAAAGTATAGTGAACATTTAAATTTTTAAAATATGGTACAATAAGACTCATGGTCAATAATCTTCCTCAAAATACTCCCCCTTGTTTCCAACACACTTGGCCCATAATTGTTTTCACTTTCTGAAGCAGTTCTGGAAATCCTGTTTCATGTCTTTTCTTTAGTTGTACTATTTCAGCTGCTTCTGTGTCCCAAGTCAGTTCAAAACCTTAGTATTTTATCGTCATTTTGACTCTGGGGAAGAGCCAAAAGTTGCACAGTGCCAATTGTGGTGAATTAATGAGTGAGGACATACAGTATTTTCATGAGACTGCTTTTCCTTTGGTCCTTGGCAGTAGTAATCACTATATTTTTTATCATACTGTATAAAGAAATGAAAGAAGGTTCCTAGAACTCTTTCATAAAGTAACAAGAATGATAGGATAATTGTGTTAGAAACGTGGGAATATTTTATGCAGAATTAGGACAAAGTTTCTTTTACTGTAATGATTTTTAAAAATTTCAACAGACATTTTTTCAGGTGAAAAAGTAAAACCAGCAAAGAAACACATGAAGAAATGTTTAATATCACTGGCCATTTGAGAGAAGCAGATGAAAACAGCACTGAGATTTCATCTCACTCCACAAAGAATGGCTGCTGTCAAGAAATCAACCAAAAACAAATGCTAACGGGACTGTGAGAAAAAAGGAATCCTTCTCCACTGTTTGTGGGAATGTAGACTGGTGCAAAAACTATGGAGATCAGTGTGGAGATTCCTCAGAAAACTACAATTTGATTTCCCATTTGACTGTGCTATTTCTCTAGTGGGCATATTCATGAAAGAATTAAAAGCATCATACCACAGTGACATTTGTGCACCCATGTTTATATCAGCTCAGTTTCTAATAATTAAATCTTAGAAACAGCCTTAATATGCATCAACCAGAGACTGGATAAAGAAATTATAGGGTTTTTAAAAATAAAATGGAGTATTACTTAGCCATAAAGAATAATAAATTAGAGCATTTATAGCTAAAGGAATGCACATTGAAGTTTGCCTCATAAATGAAATAAACAGGACACAGATGTGTATAAACCATATAATTTCTCTACTGTGAGAAATGCAGGTGTAAACACATTCCAAAATGATTAATAGGTATTGTGAAATAGGAAGAAAATTTTCAAGGAGAAAGGGGATTAGGTAGGGGAAGAAGAAGGCAAAGAAGGGAAGAAAAAATGTGACATTAAAAAGGAAATAAAGCTTATTTATATAGAGGGTTGGGGTTGAAGGGAGGGCAGAGGAATGGGAAAAATAAAAATCAAGCATACACAGGTACAAATTCTCAGTGAGAAACATGATCACAGTATATTCCTAAAATGTACCAATAAAATCAAATTATTTAAGAAGTCTTTCAATGTTAATCATGTATTTTGATCACACCTCACATTTGACCATTTTTATTCACATTTTGTAGTTATTTCTTATGTCCTCTTCATTTGCTACTAAGTCCTTCTAGTGAGTTTCTCATTTTGTCAAATATTTATTTCAAATTTAAAATTTTCATTTAAAAATATCTGTTATGAACTGAGATTTTCAATTTTATTCATTTTAAATGTATTCTTAAATGCTTATGGAAATATTTATGTCAGGTACTTTTTAAATCCTTAAGATAATTAATATCTGTGTCACCTTGATCTTTTGTGTCTTGGTAACCTTTTAATCACTGGAACAAAATAAGACAGCCGGGCATGGTGGCTCATGCCTGTCATCCCAGCACTCGGGAGGCAGAGACAGGAGGATTGCTGAGTTCGAGGCTTGCCTGGGCTACATAGTGAGCTCAGGGCCAGCCTGAACTACAAAGTGAGACCCTGTCTCAAAAAAAATTTAAAAAAAAACTAAGACATACAATTTAAAGGAGAGATTTATTGTGGCTCACAGTTTCAGCCCATTGTCAGATGGCTCCAAGCTAAAACAGGATGGCAGAGGGGCATGGCAGGTGGAAAAAGTGTCCAATCAGTGGCAACCATGAAGCAGAGGGTAAAGGGAAGATCCATGAAGGGAGATATACCCCTTCAGATCACTCCTTCTGTGGCCCATTTCTTCTGACCAGGCCCCACTTCCTATTAGCAGATTCAGCTATGCAGTCAGCAATGGACAAATTCACTGATGAGTATGGAGCCCTATGATCTAATCGCTTTCCAAATGCATGAGACCTTTGAGGGACATTTTAGATCAAAACCAAAACAGTCTTTTTGTTTTCCTTTTTCATTTAAATTGAAATTTCCTGCACATACAGACAGGCAGGAAATCTCTTACTTTCTCTCATAGATATGTGGGATCTAAATATTTGATCTTGTAGAAGTTGAAAAAAAATGGTGGTTACCAGAGAGCCTAGGAAGAATAGAGGGAGGGAAAGATAGGGAAAATCTTGTCAACAGGTATTAAGTTAATGTTAGGAGCAATAAACTCGGGTGTTTTTTTTACTACAGATAATGATAACACTGCATGGATTTCAAAAAGCTAGAAGAAAGGATTCTGAATGTCTTCACCATAAATAAATAATAAATGTTTAACTTGTAATAATGTATACTTTGTTAAAACCTCCTATAGTATCCCATAACTATGTAGAATTTCTATGTGTCAGAAAAAAGAAATGTAGAGAGGAAAAATATATGTCGAGATTTTTCTTATTCTTTGCATGATGGGTAACTTTCAATTATACCATAACAATTTGGGTATTATGAGGTGTAGTCTCATGTGTGTATGTCATTATTTGCTATTGCTGGACTAGAATAATAGTGAGAACCCTCTTCATACAAACAGCCTTTATAGGGAGGAAGAGCCACTTTGTCCTGCTGTGGCTGAATGATAAATTGGCCCTATTTAACAAGAGTCACATTGGCAGACATTCATGAGTAGGGAGGCAGAAATGACTCATCATTGGTATGTCGTGTTAGTCAGGCTCCACTCCATAAACAGCATCCCCACACTCCTGCAAGCTAAGAAGCAAAGTGTCCTCAGTCAGTGTCGATGACAGGCTCAGTACTCAGGCACAACCTCTGTTAATGCCTCGCCTACATTAGACAGTCTTTTCTACAGTGTCCCTAGGTATCCTCCTTTGGGTAGGCAGAATAGTCTTATTGCTAGGGCAGAATGGTAAACAAGCTCAGCTCTTAAGAATAGTCTCCATAGGCTGAAGATTTAGCTCAGTGGTTCCAGCGTTTGCCTGGCAAGTGCAAGGTTGATCCCTAGTAACAACATACCATGATGTTGGGTGTGGTGATTCATGCCTGTAATCCCAGGACTTAGGAGGCAGAGGCAGGAGGATTGCTGTGAGTTTGATGCTTGCCTGGGCTATATAGTGAGTTCAAGGCCAGCCTGAACTACAAAGTGAGACTGGCTCAGAAAGAAAAAAGAAAGAAAGAAAGAAAGAAAGAAAGAAAGAAAGAAAGAAAGAAAGAAAGAAAGAAAGAAAGAAAGAAAGAAAGAAAGAAAGAAAGAAAGAAAGAAAGAAAGAAAGAAAGGAAAGAAAGAAAAGAAAGAAAGAAAGAAAGAAAGAAAGAAAGAAAGAAAGAAAGAAAGAAAGAAAGAAAGAGAGCAAAGGAAGGAAGAAAGGAAGGAAGGAAAAAAGAGAGAAAGAAAGAAAGAAAGAAAAAGAAAGAAAGAAAGAAAGAAAGAAAGAAAGAAAGAAAGAAAGAAAGAAAGAAAGAAAGAAAGACAACCTCCATAGATATCTACCAGCTGAGAGACAGCCATCTTATTTCCATGATGAGCTGATAAATAGGTTCAACTCCTGGACACAGTATCTGCACAGATCTGCCAGACAGCATGGAAAGCAGCCTGGTTGGAGCAGGATGATCAGAAAATTCCTCTTCCTTCACATAGCACCTGTATATGCCTATAAACCAGGATACAGAGATAGCTCATTACTACTGGGATTAAATGGTAGTCATATCTCCACTCACACAAACCTGATGTCATCAGGGGCTATGGAGTATGACTCCCCCCCCCCCCCACATCGTGCCTGGCTGTAGTGGAGCTAATTTTGTCAAAAGAGGTATACTGTGTAGATTTGACCTCTGCCTAGTCACCTGGTCAGAGAGAGGTCAGCCCTTTTAGTTTTTGTTTTGTTTTGTTTTGTTTTTTTAATCTGGCTTGTGCCCATTGATGTTTTTGAATTGAAACCTTCTATGCCCGGTCTAGGATACACAGGAGGCAAGATAACAACAACAATGACTATTATTTGATAACTCACCAACAGCTCATTTCTTGAATCTGTGGGTCCATAGAGTCTGGCTTCTTTTCTGTATCATTCATAGGTTTTTCTCCTATCTATTTCATTTATTTTTGAGGGTGTTTAGAGTGATAGGGAGGAAAGACTCATGTGAAATTTGCTTATAACATGTTTTCTTAATCCTCTATAAATTTTGATATGTTTAAATTTTCATTCAGTTGAAAATGTTTTCTAATTTCCTTGTGATTTCTTCTTTAACCTATACATTCTTTAGAATACTGTTACCTAATTTTCAAATATTTTGGATTCCCAAATTTTTTATTGTAGATTTCTAAGTCAAATTGGCTCATGGTGATACCCATGTCTTCTGTGTCCTTTCTCAACTACTCGCTATGTATCCTACCCACTACTGTAAGTAATATATTGAATTATTCAATCACCACTGTTGAATTCTGAATTTTGCATTTCAGTTCCATCAGTTTTCCTTTCTGAATTTTTGTCTACAGTTGTTAGGTATATGTTTATAATTGTTATATCTTCTTGATGAATTGGCTTTTTTATTAAAATGTATGTCTAGTTTGTCTATTATTGTCTAGTTCTCTTCTGGTAGCTCTTTGCACAGTATGTCTTTTAGATCTTTTTTACTTTCAATCTATTATTTTTGAATCTAAAGTTTATCTTGTAGAGAGCATATAGTTATGACATTTTTTTTTTTTTGGTACTGGGGATTGAACCCAGTAACTTGCACTTGTGAGGGTAGGCACCAGAACCACTGAGCTAAAGTTAAGACTTTTAAAAAAAAATCTATACTGACAATCTCTACCTTTTGATTGAAAAGCATAAATAATTTATGATTTGATTTTTAGTAGCCATTTTGCTATTTTTTCTGAACATATTTCATGTATTTTGAGTCTCTATCTTGTTTGACACTTTTGTGTTAAACAGATCTAGTGTACCATTTTAATTTTTTGTTTGTTTTATTATCATATTTCTAGATGTATTTTCTTAATGGCTATTCTAGACATTATGATATAGACCTTAACTTTTCAGTCACTCAATTAATACTAGCTTAAATAAAATGTAAAACCTTGCTTTCATGGAACTCCATTCACTTCTCCTACCGTTTGTTTTATTGATATTTTAAATGTGCATTATTGAAATAATTACATTGGAGAACATTAGGCTAAGGTGACTGTCTTAGTTACTTCTCTCATTGATGAAACAAAATACCCAACACCCAAAGTTAAAGGATAAAAGGTTTATTGTAGCACCTAGTTTGTAGAGATTTTAGTTTTTAGTCAACTGACTCCAAGGCAGGGTGGGATAGCACAGGGGTATTGCAGAGGAGAAATAGTTCATGCTGGGAAGAGGATACCAAAGCAGAAGGCAGCAAGCAGCACCAATAGTTTCCTCCTTTCTGTCCCATATATCTTTATCCAGACTACTTTCCCTCAGGACACACCAAGAGTGGGGCACCCTTAATCCTAGCATCATTTTGAATCAATCATAATATCACACCCTTAATACCAGCATAACATGCTCTAGATCCAGCAACCTTCAAAAAGCTCCACTCATGACCCCATGTGGCTTTTGGGGGACATCTAGTCACAAACTATAATAATAATTTTAATGCCCTGAGTTCCCACCTAAACAAACAAAAACCTAGCCCAAAATTAAAAAGAAAATGAAATTTAAACTTAGTCAATCACAAGCAGCCAAATGGAAGTTATATTGTCCCAAACTCTCCCACAAGGATAGCCCAAATAAGAAAAATGCTTAAAGTTTAATCAGTTGAATAATTTATTTGCTCTCTTTCCACATTCAGCCTATAAAAGCCTTTCCCTTGTTCTCTTTGAAAATCCCTTTAGCATGTCAGGTTTGAAGGTACCTGATTCATGAATCACTGTCTGCTCAAATAAACACCTTAAAATTATAATCTGCCCACGTTTAGTTTTTAGTATTTGTATGCCTAAAATATCAAGAAATCAATCGATAACAAGTGCTGGCAGCTATGGACATAGCTCAGTGGTGCTAAGCCTAGCAAGCACAAGATCCTGAATTTGATCCCTGTACCAGAAAAACAACAACAACAACAACTACTACTACTACTGCTACTGACAGGAGTATAGGGAAGAAGAAAACTTCCCTGTTGATGGGAGTGCAGACTGGTGTAACCACTGTGGAAATCAGTGTGAAGATTCCTCAAAAAACTAGGATTAGAGGTTCCATTTGACTGAGCTATTCCTCTTCTGAATATCTTCCCAAAACAAGTAAAAGCATCTCATTATTAATTTTTTTGTCTAGCTGATGTATTTGTGACAGTGGGGTGTTGAAGTCCCCCACTACTGTTATATTACTGCTTATTTGACTTTTCATGTCCATTAATACTCTGAGAGTACCACTGTTGTTTTTCAAAATGTCCCTGTGGATGAGCTGTTCTGTACTATGATGCAAATAAGGTTCAACTCCCTCAAAGAACTGAAAAGAAACAGGAAAAAACCCAGGCAAAAAATGCCCCACACTCTCACCATCCTTTTTTTTTTTTTTTTTTGAGACAGGGTCTCGCTTTGTAAGTCAGACTGGCCCTGAACTCACTATGTAACTCAAGCAAGCCTAGAACTCAGCAATCCTCCTGCCTCTACCTCCCAAGTACTGGGATTACAGGCTTGAGCCACCAAGCCTGGCATTCACTATTTTTACCAAAGTTAGTTTTCTTTCTTGAATACTCCTCAATTTGAGGTGAGGCTTTAGTTTCCAATGGCCTGATCTGATTTTTTTTATTATTAATTTCATCTAATTTTACCTCAGCTTTTGAAAGGACATATTTACTGAGCTCTTGACTCCACATTCTGGTAGTTCTGTAAATGCAATTTTATTTCTAATTAGGATATTAAGAATGTAAATATCAATCCATCCTTTGTATGTACTTGGCAATATGTAAAATCATGGGTTAATGTGAATTAAATGGAATCATGGAACCAGAACTTCAAGTGAGGCAGTATCATGACACCTAGTAGCATATGAACAAATAGAGAAAACATAGTTATATTCATATTCAGCTTAAAATAGCCTAGAAATTTCCCAGGTATTCTTTAGTAGTGTGGATACAATTTCTTCAGTTACAAAGTCTATACTGATGAGTGAGTAGACAACCAGATGTAGTCTTTGTCATTTTGAATAGAATAAGCAAATTTAGATGTGTATGGATGTGCTTCTCCATAAAGAATCAGAAGTTCAAAGTAATTACCAATGCTGCACACTTTGTCCTTCCTCTGGTAGTTTCTGAGAATTAGCTCATAATTATGGATTGTTACCTTAAGCTTAGAGTGAATTGAACCAAATTATACAAAGCTTTCAGTGGAAATTTCATTGTCTTTTTAATTACTTGTACCACACTCGTTCTGGCTATTGACTTCAAATCACAGTGTCATTATTTTGAGGACAGGACTGATTCTGGGGACTGGCCCATTTTACCTGAACCTTAGTTGATAGAAATAATAATGTAGGACTTGACAATTAGGTAGCTCAGAGAAGGGCCAGGCACTAAGAAATCTGTGAACCTGTATTTCTGATATATTTTTGCTTGGAGCCAGACCCTTCCTACCAGCCTTTAAATTCACTCAAAGAGAAAATTCCATTTTCAAGAAGATATCCTGGATCTCTACAGTTTATTAACCATTCTTTCCTTTAGATTACCCAAATATCTTGCTAATAGACTGCTAGACTTTTCTAAGACTTATTCCTATAGAAGAGAATTTGTTCAATATTATTGGTAAATTCAAATAAAATAAACTAGACATCTTCAGCTCAGTTCTGTCTTCTTCTAAAAGCAACGGGCTTTTGCAGAGTTCTCTGAATTTCTACTCTGCTTGGCTGCGACAATTTAGTCTGTCTAATCTGCTAAACCCTGCAATTTAGTCTTTATTAATAATAAATTTAATAACTTGGCCTCTAAGTCCTTCCTTTAAATTTTTTTGCAAAAACCTCTAGGGGTGTAGAAAAGAAGAGGGGCAAGTTCTTTGGCCTCCTTGTACACCTTAGCAAAAATTTCAGTGGCTCAGATCTCAGGTGACCTTTTACTAAAGCTATAAAAATTATTATAAAAGCTTACTTTCCTTCCCAACTTTGTTATTCAAAAAATAACACAGGAGCCAGGTACATTAGTATCCCATAGGATATTCTCAGGATGAAAAATATTGGTCCAGAACCCACATTTAAAGAATTAGAGACTGAATTTTAAATGATCCCCATTAGAAATTCAAGTATGCATTACCATTTGAGAAGTGCTGCCTTAGATGTCTCATCCCTAGAGAAAAAGTGCTATATGGGTCATTCTTTGATCTCTTTTGGTACTTAATACACTTCTTGAGCCATAAGGTTTTAATAACTTGCTAACTGAGTTTCTAGAAGAAAATTCTAAAAACTGGAAAAACAATTTCTTAACTGAGCTGGAAAGTACACAAAATAAGTCAACATTTTAATGATTTTTAAAGAGTACAAGTCAGTAACATTTAGTTTATTCACAATATTATGAAATTATCACCACTATATAATTCCAGAACATTTCCATCTTCCCCAAAGAAAAGCCTGTACCTTCCAATATTCCTTTTTCCCCATCTCCTGGTTACCACTAGTCTGTTTCTATGGTCTTGCCTGTTCTGTACATTTGTAGAAATGGAATTATACATAATGTAGCCTTTCTTTTATGGCTTCTTTCACTTAGCAAAATATTCATCGATGGGATTTTATTCCTTTGTGGCTAAATAGTATTCCACTGAATAAATATACCCCATTTTATTTATCAACTCGGGTGGGCATTTGATTTATTTCCATTCTTTGGCTATTATGACAATTACCACTACAAAGATTTATATACAAAATTTTAAAAATTATTTTTATGAGTGCATGTCTGCAGTACATAAAGGTTATACCTATTTTAGGGAGTTAGTACATGTACAGAGCACTTTTTTGTACCAGGAATCAAACCCATGACCTTATACTTGCAAGGCCGGTGCAGTGCCAATGAGCTAAATCCCCAGTTCTATATAATATGTCTTAATTCTTTTTTTATCTCCTTCACTTCCCCTCTCTCTATCTTTTGGTCCCCTCCACTTTTTTTTTTTTTTTGAGACAGGGTCTCGCTTTGTAGTTCAGGCTGGCCCTGAGCTCACTATGTAGCCCAGGCAGGCCTCGAACTCAGCAATCCTCCTGTCTCTGCCTCCTGAGTGCTGGGATTACAGGCGTGAGCCATCACACCCGGCACTGTGGTATGTGGTATTGATGGCTGGTGGGCGTGAGTCACCACACCCAGCTTTGTATGTGGTTACCAAGGATTGAACTCAGGGCCTTGCACTTGTGAGGCAAGTGCCGGAACCACTGAGCTAACCCTCCAGCCCTGGTCCCCTCCACTTTCAAGAATGCCTTTTAAAAGTTCTTTTGGATATATACCCAAAATTCTTTAATTTTGAGTAACTGCAAAACTATTCCATAGCAGTTGTACCATTTTACTTTCCCACCAGGAATATATTAAGATTATAATTGTCTATGTCCAGACCAGCACTTGTTATTTTCCATTTTTATACCTATTTGTATTCATTAGTTTTTTGTCACTGTAAGAAGATACTTAAGACAATCAACTTATAAAGAGAAAAAGTTTATTCAGCTCACAGTTTTAGAGGTCTTGGTTCATGTTCAGTTGGCCTCATTGCTTTTGAGCCTATGACAAGAAAATTTACTGTGATGGAAGTGTGTGATAGAAGCCCTTTCACTTCCTGACTGGGCTGCAAAGAGAGAAGAGACCTTTCACTTGATTGTACCAATTAAATATTCCATCATTTCTAAATATGACTGGTTTCAGGGGCAATTACTTTGGAGGACGTTTTATATCCAAGCTACACCATTCCACTGAGTGTGACGTGCCACCTTACTGCAGTATTGTTTTGCATGTCTCTAATGATTAAAGACTTTGAACATCTCTTACTGTGTTTACTGGCCTTATCTTCTTTGGAGAAATGTCTATTCAAACAACTTGCCCATTTGAAAATGATGTTACTAGTCTATTAGTGAGTAGTAGAAATTCTTTAAGCAATGCAGATACCAGATCCTTAGTGGATATATGATTTTCAAATACTCTTTACCATTAGATGGGATATCTTTTCACTGGATAATACTCCTTTTAACAAATTTTTATTTTTTGATTGACATATAATATATTAGTTTTTAAGTTTTTTATGAAGTACAATGTGGCATTTTTTTTCTTGCATAAAATTTTATCCTTTGAAACAACCCGGAAAGACCTAGAGATCACTCTATGTTAAGTGAAATATGTCATGTACAGAAAGACAAACATGATTTCTCACATATGTGGGTTCTTAAAAATTGATCTTATGGAAGCAGAAACTAGACTAGTGGCTACTCATGAGAGTAGAGGAAGTAAGGAAGAGGACATATGGGGAGAACTTGATAGTGTACTTTGATGTATAAATTTTTCAATTTTGATAAAAATATTTTCTCATCTATTGTTTGGTGCTTGTCATTTTAATCCAACATCATACAGATTTATATCTGTGTTTCCTTCTAAGACTTTTATCATTTTCATTCCACATTTGAATCCACGATCCAGTTTGAATTAACTTTTGTGTATGATATGATATAAGGGTCCAAGTTCATTCTATTGTATGTGTATATCCAGTTGTCCTAACACCATTTTCTGTTACACTTACACATACATACACAAACACACATGAAACATGTACACACATACATAAAGTCATCAGATTATATGGTGAAGAGCTGGGTGTGATGGTGCATTCCTGTAATCCCAGTCACGGGCAAGGAGGATCACTGTGAGTTCAATATGAACCTGGACTAAAAAATAATCTATGAATACTAAATATCTTTCCACTTATTTAATTAATTTTGTTTCACAATGTTCTGTAATTTTCAATGTTCATACACATAAATTTACTACCTTGCTTAAATCTGTTTCTACTTACTCTTAGATACTATTGTAAGTGCAGTTACTTTCTTAATTTCATTTTTGGATTGTTCATACCTTGAGTATAGTAATATAACTGATTTTTTTATATAATGTAGATTTTGTACTCTGCAACTATGCTGGTTATTTATTAACTTTAATAATTTAAAAATTTCTAATAATGTTGATTCTTTAAGATTTTCTAGCTATAAAATCATGCTGTCTGTGAATAGGAATAGATTTATTTCCTTATCAGTTGTGATACACTTTGTTTTATCTTTTATTTCTAGTTTCTTGGCTAGAATCTCCAGCACAATATTAAAAGAAAGTGAAATAATTTTAGGCTTCCAATATTCAATATGATAAATGTCATAAATGTCCTTTGTCCTTTGTTAAATTGATGACTTTTTACTCCCAATTTGCTAAGTGTTTTTATTTTATCATGTAAGGGTAATGAATTTTGTCATATACTTTTCTGTGTCTATTGAAATGATCAGAGTTTCTTCATTCATTTCCATTAGTATATATTAAAATCATTGTTTTGTTTTTTGCTGAGCTACCCTTGCATACCTACAAAAATCACATTTAGTAACTATGTATACTGCTTTTAATGTATCACTGTATTCACTTTGTTAGTACTTTGTTTAAAATTTTTGGATCTATACACACATGCACATTAAACTGTAGGTTTTTTCCTTATGATTTCCATGGTAGTGTCAAGGTAATGGTAGCTTCATGACATGCAATTAGGAAATATTCCTTCATGTTCATTTTTGTTTGTTTTGAGACAGGGTCTTGCTTTGTAGTTCAGGCTGGCCCTGAGCTCACCATGTAGCCCAGGCAAGCCTTAAACTCAGCAATCTTCCTGTCTCTGCCTCCCGAGTGCTGTGATTACAGGCATGAACCACCACGCCCGGCACTGTGTTGATTGCTGGTGAGGGTGAGTCACCATGCCCAGCATTGTATGTGGTTACTGGGGATTGAACTCAGGACCTAGCGCTTGGGAGGCAGGTGCCGGAACCACTGAGCTAAATCGCCCAGCATTGTTATGTGGAACCACTGAGCTAAATCTCCGGTCCTCATGTTCATTTTTTTTTTGGAGACGGGGTCTTGCTTTGTAGTTCAGGCTGGCCCTGAGCTCACTATGGTGCCCAGGCAAGCCGCCGCGAACTCAGCAATCCTCCTGTCTCTGCCTCCCGAGTGCTGGGATTACAGGCGTGAGCCACCACGCCCAGCATTATATGTGGTAACCAGGGATCGAACTCAGGTCCTTATGCTTGCGAGGCAGGCGCCGGAACCACTGA
>PVIC010028433.1:0-23206 GCA_004025085.1 Thryonomys swinderianus
ACCTATAATTTAGTCACAAGCGGCAGTTACAAGAATTGATTTGATCTTGGAGTATAAACACTGGAGAAAGCTGCCAAAGAGACGCAGCATTTATTAGGTTTTAGGTTCAGCATGTGTCTCTGCTTGTTTGTTTTAATCTTTCTCCTAGTAGTCCTTTATAATGTGATTCTGGCCCCGCCACAGCCCAGCTAGGCTGGGATAGGGAGGCAGGCTGGCAAGAGACCACAACACTACTTTGAGATAGTTTGCAGGACATAAGGTTTATTAAGATCGTGAGAGTGGGACAGGGTTAATTGGTACTTAACAGAAGGATCCATGACAAGCACAGGGAGGCTTAATAACACTACTTGGAAGCTCCAAAGGTGGGGACGCTCCTCAGTAGTGCCGCTGGGCAAAAGCCTTGAGTGGGTGCATAATCAACAGCACTACTGATCTCCCTGGACATCCAGTGATGACGGACTGGACAAGTACTCACCAGGAAGTACTTGGCATGTCCAGGGCAGACAGCTAAGACTGCTGCCCTGCACCGTGGTCTTCAGTTCAGGTCACCACAGAGAGGAGGACAACAGGTTAAACTACACAGCAGAGACACCATTAGCCTGCTTTGTTCTACTGTATCACCAGCACGCCAGAGGGGAGCTGGTGTAGCAGCTGGGCAGAAAAGCAAGCTCTACAGATAACACTAATTTCCCCCGACTTCAGTGTGTTTAATATTTATCCACAATCGGATCTAAACATGCTTACAATATCCCCTTGAATTGTCAAGAGCCTGGGATGCTTTTAAAGGGGCCTCGCAGGGACATGGTGCTCAATTCTTTCATTCTCATTAGGGACCCCACCAACTGGAACTGCTGCTTGCTGTGCCTTTTTGTTTGTTTGTTTGTTTGTTTTTGAGACAGGGTCTCGCTTTGTAGTTCAGGCTGGCCCTGAGCTCACTATGGTGCCCAGGCAAGCTGCCGGGAACTCAGCAATCCTCCTGTCTCTGCCTCCCGAGTGCTGGGATTACAGGCGTGAGCCACCACGTCCGGCATTGTTCTTGCTGTGCTTTAACCGGAGACAGGCATTACTGAGGAATGAAACATGCTTGCGAGCTCTCTGAACATTTAACTATTTGCAACAGAGCCAAATTGAAACATTGAGAATAGTTGATTACTTTCCATATATCAAATTAGTTTTTCTTTTTCTGAATATAAATATCATTTCAACTCCACTAGAGAGTCTCTAAATTTCCTGAGAAGATTCTAGAACCTAGTGTGTACTATGCATGGCATTTCGTACAATAGATATAATAACAGTCAAGATATCAAATATACAATGTACAGGGTAAACAGGCAATTTCTACCTTAAGTGAGGAAGCTTATTATGGAAATCCAAGGATCCATAGGAAAGATCCTAACCCAGTCTTGGGAGATTTCTTATTTCCCTCTCAAAGCTCCATATCGAATGCATCAAAACATTTATGTGATTTTGTTTTTTAAATAAATCTAAAGTTCACTTAGAGAAGTTTCTCTAAACTTAATTTCTACCATGTTACCCTGGGTCTAAATCAAGCTACTGTTATCAGTTACCCATTCCAATAAATAGTCTTATTCCCATAG
Organism: Thryonomys swinderianus; assembly: GCA_004025085.1. Lineage (NCBI taxonomy): Eukaryota > Metazoa > Chordata > Mammalia > Rodentia > Thryonomyidae > Thryonomys > Thryonomys swinderianus. The sequence continues at coordinate 1,599 of PVIC010028433.1, forward strand.
TCTTATAGATTGGCTTTCTAAATCCATAATGTCCCCTTGAAATGTCTTCCAAATGCCAGAATGCTATTTCAAAAACATTATTTTAATCATGTAGTATGGTTTTGATATGATTTGAGCATATACTTGCTTCATGGTTCTATTCAATAAAGTTCTCTGTTCTTAATTTACTACAACATCTCCTTTGATACTTGTATTTCATAAAAGTTATTATGCTTTATATGATGGAAGGTTGGTACCTAGTGTGGCAGTGTTGAGAAGGTAGAACTTTAAGAGGCGGGGCCCACTGCACATTATCTGGGTCAGGATGTACCATTATCAGAAGGGGTTAATGCTGATTAAGAGGACGATTAGTTCTTCAGAGAGCATCTTTTCAAAGTGAGGCCACATCAGGTGCTTGGTATCTTCTGCATGAGGCAGGTTCCTTTTCTGTTTCTCTGCCATGTTCTGATGTAGCCAAGGGTCCCTCCCTAGAGGCCAAACAGATGGGGGTTACCTCATCTTGGACTCTCAGCTACCTGAACCTCTGTACTCTATAAAGTACCCACTATTAAGTATTTTGTCATAGGAACATAACAGACTAAAATATCTTGTCATTTTTCTGTTTAAACTATTTCACTGGCTTCCCATTCCTCTCATATAAAGATACATTCTTTATCATGACTCATCCCACATTGATCTTTCTAGTACAAATCAACAGGTCTTCTGTGTGCTATAGCCTATATACTTGCTACAGATTTTTTAATATATCTCCTCTGGTCTGGTATATTTTCCCTTAAGTTCTTTGCCTTATCAACTTCATCTCTGCCTCAGTTCAATCTCAGTTCAATCATTTCCTCAGAAAAGACTTTCTTGACTTCCCTGGCTTCCTTGACAAAATAAAGATATACCTAACTTGAAGAGCAGCTGGACCCAAGGCAGTGTGATAGGACGGCTGCTGCGGCACCCATGGTGTTCTTGCTCCCAGCCAGTACCACCACGTCAGACTGTCGACTCTCACCCAGCTCTTCACTTTGGTTCCCCTGGACACAGAGCTTCAGAGGCAAAGACCAACCCAATGACCTGACTATGGCTGAGGTAAATGCCCAGGGGGGAAGGTAAGCTTGAAGAGTCAGATCTTCAGGGAGAAATGTTGGCTGGACACACAGCTCTACCTCCCAAAAATGTCCCAGACTGTTACAAACTGCAAAACCAGTGTAGGGTTTTACTCTGACCACATTTTTTTTTCGCAGTGTGATAAACTGGACAAGAAATGCAGCTCTATGCTGCCATTTTACCACGGAGAGTTTAATCGGGTACTATTTGAGGATAAGTATGTTAGTTTTAAAAGTAATATTTGGTGAAATTGTTGGGTTTTGTTTGTTTAGCACCAATAGCACTGGTTACTTTGAACAAATAAAAGCTTTGTGAAGTTGCTTCCTTTATCATAACATACAAGAAACAAAGACAAAGTCTTCCACTATAATCAACCCACAAGCCTCAGGACAGGGAAAAAAAAAAACCCAAGAAAATGAAACACAGTGCCTCCCAAAACTCCAAGCTTGCACAGAACTGATCCAGAGAGCTTAGAGGGGTACAAAATTGAAGTCATACAGGCGAATTATTGGAAAGGATAACAGGGGAGAGCACAAAACAGAGCAATAAAATGTTTGGTGAGTTCAAAGAAGATATAGCTAAATAGATAATGATCCTGATAAATCTAATGATTGGCATTTTTCTGCAGTGAAAACACTCATAAAAGGTTAGCTGACCAAAGAAAGTTATGCAAAGAATGAATGTCCAGCACTTAAAATAAGTAAAAGAAATGAAAATTCCATTGAAAATATGGGGAACAGAAATGAACAACATGAAGAAAGAGCTTTAGAATTAGAAGACAGGGCTGCTGTCAGTGATCAGTTATTAAAAGACACCTTAAAAACAATAGAACATAGAAATTGAGTTGAACAGCTGCTGAATGTTGCAAACAAGTCTAAGATCATCTGAAATTAGTGAAAAATCAGAAGATTCAGCACAAGTGGCATAAAAAAATTGTTTACTGAAAGAGTAGCTGAAAACTTCCCAAAGAAGGGAAATAATTTAACATACAGATAAGTGAAACTCATGCAAATAGCCAGAATAAGCCAGAATAGAAAATAGCCAGAAATAAGAAAGAAATAGCCAGAATAAGAAAAAAACTTCTCCATGACACATCATAGTCCAATACAAATATAAAATGTCAAAGGCTGTTATATAAAAGCAGCGAATCACTTTTACAACTAAACCCATTGGAATTACAGCAGGCTTCTCAACACAAACCTTAAAGGCCAGAATAACTTGAAGTGTTTCAAGCCTGAAAAGAAAACAGCTTATAATCCAGAGTAATATATCCTGCAAAACTATCTTATAAAATTGTTAGGGCCGGAGGGTTAGCTCAGTGGTTCCAGCGCCTGCCTCGCAAGCGCAAGGACCTGAGTTCGATCCCCGGTAACCACATAGAATGCTGGGTGTGGAGACACGCCCACCAACAATCAATACCGCATACCAAAATGCCGGACGTGGTGGCTCACGCCTGTAATCCCAGCACTTGGGAGGCAGAGACAGGAGGATTGCTGAGTTCGCGGCGGCTTGCCTGGGCACCATAGTGAGCTCAGGGCCACCCTGAACTACAACGCGAGACCCTGTCTCAAAAAAAGCCAAAAAAAAAAAAATTGTTAAAAAAATAAGATATTTCCATGGCAAAGGGTACCTAAAGAAATCCATAACCATAAACCCAAAACTCTAAAAGATTGTGAAAGATATTCAAGATGAAGACATTGAAGCTAATGATGCCAAAAAGTCTAACAGGGTGAATGAACAAGGTAGGATGAACAATTAGGTAAAAGGAAATAAAGACAATCAACAACAGGAAAATGATGCAATGCAATGACAGGAATAAGCCAGTACCTACCAGTAATAACTCTCAATGCAAATGGTCTCTGCTCATCAATCTAAAGATACAGATTGGAATATGATAAAACAATCCAATGGCATGCTGTATACAAGATATATTTAAACCAAAAAGAAACTGATAAATTAAAAATCAAAGGATAGAGAACAATATTCTAAGCAACAGAAATCTAAAAACAAGCAGGAGTAGCAATGCTACTTTCAGACAAAGCAGACTTTAAGACAACATTGATCAGAAGAGAAGATCAGTAATATTAGTTAAGGGAGTTACTTTGCAAAAAGAGATAACAATTATAAGCCTATGCATCAAACATTAACACACTCTTCTTCATTAAAAAAACTACTAGACATAAAAGGTGAGATAAACAGCAATACAATTATAGTGAGGGGCTTCAATAACTCACTGTCACAAACTGATCAACTAAACAAAAAACATCAATAAAAGAATTATCAAAGTTGAAGCAAATCTTTGAACAAATGGAATTAATAGATATTTACAGAATACTCCACCCGACAACAGAATATTCTAAGCAGCATGTTTAGAATGATTCTTCTTCAAAACAGATCACATACAAGCCAAAATAACATACTTAAGTATCTATAAAAGAATAAAAATTATGCTACGCATGGTATTAGCTCATCATGTAATGAAACTAGAGCAAAGCAACAAAATAAACCACAGAAATTATGAAAACACTGGATATTAAATAATACATTCTTGCCAGGCATGGTGGCTCATGCCTGTAATCCCAGCACTCGAAAGGTAGAGACAGGAGGATTGCTGAGTTTGAGGCTTGCCTGGGCTACACAGTGAGCTCAGGGCCAGCCTGAACTACAAAGTGAGACCCTGTCTCAAAAAAAAAGAAAAGAATACATTCTTGAATACTGAGTAGGTCACAGGAGAAAGCAGGGCAGAAATAAGACAATGCCTAGAATTAAAAGATAATTCTAGTACAATATAATGTACCAGAACTCATAGAACACAGTGGAAGGAGTCCTATGAGGGAAGCTGATAGCCATAAGTGTCCACATAAGAAAAACACAGTGAGCTGAAATAAACAACCTAATTATGCACCTCAAGGCCTTAGAAAGACAAGAACAATCCAAATTCAATGCTAGTACAAGGAAGGAAATAATAAAGATTAGATCAGAAATAAATGAAATGAAGATTAAAAAATAAAAAGAATCAATGAATCAAAGAGCTGATTCTTTGAAAGAACCAATGAAAAGACAAACCCCTGGTGGGTAAAAATGAGAACTGACCTGTGTCACATATTGGTACAAATTCCCCAGTGTTTTGTCTGATTGTGAGCTGTGTATATAATGTACCAATAATGTTTACTGGATAATGAAAAAAAGGACAAACCCTTAGCCAGTGTTATCAAAAAAGAAGACAAAGACCTAAATTGATGCAATGAGTAAAGAAAAAGATAAAATCCCAAGAGAACACCATCAAACAGGTGATTACTAGCAACTTTTTCACAAACTTGTATGTTAATAAATTGAAGAATTAAAAAATAGATTCCTAGATACATATGTTATCAAAACTGAAGCAAAATTTTAAATTCCCAAATAATCCAAAAACAGGCAATGAAATTGAAGCAAGCATTAATCAAGAAAACAAAACCAAACAACAACAAAGAACCGTACCAACTAAGAAGAGTCTATGTCCTGATGGATTTGTTGCCAAATTCTATAAGAACTTCAGGAAAAACCCAACACCAATACTATTTAGATATTTTAATGAGAGTGTATGGAAAGAAGTACTTATTCCTAGGATGAGTTACCTAGAATTTCCCTGATTACAAAACCATACACGGATCAAGAAAGAAATAGAAATAAAAATAAAATAGAAAACTACAGGCTAATCTCTTTAACAAACATATATGAAAGATTCTCAACAAGAAACTGCCAAACACAATGCAAAAAATCAACAAAAAGATCATACATCATGACCAAGTAGGCTTTATCTTGGGGATGTAAGAATCATTTAGCATATACCAATCAATAAACATACTACATGACATAAATGTAGCAAAGACAAAAATCACACAGTCATGATCTCAGTAGTTGGAAAAAGCATTTAACAAAATCCAACATCCATTTATGATAAAAAAAATCTTGAAGAAAATAGATATAGAAGGACCTTATTTCAGGTCCTTCTGATATATAGATTTATAGATTCAAAGCAAACCTAATCAAAATGCCAACAGCCTTACTGATAAAAGCCATTTATGATACACCAATGGCCAATATCATACTAAATGCTGAAAAACTGAAAGCTTTCCCTTTAACATCAGAAATAAGATAAGAATATCTACTATTACCACTCTTCTTCAACATAGTCCTTGAATCATTAGCCAAAGAAATCAGCCAAGAAAAAGAAATAAAAGTGATATGTATAGGAAAGGAAGAAATCAAATTATCATTATTTGCCAATGACATAGTCGATCCTCTAGAAGACCCAAAAATTCTACCAAAAGACTTCTAGAATTAAAAAAAAAGCTTCTAGAATTAATAGCCAAACTCATCAATGTAGCAGGATACAAAATAAACATAAAAATCAAACATTCCTGTACACCAATAATAAACTCACTTGGAAGGAAGTTAGGAAAACAATACCATTCATATTAGCATCACAAAATTTAAATACTTAGGAATTCACTGAACCAAGGAAGTGAAAACCTGCACAATGAAAACTACATCAATCTGCAAAAGGAGATCGAAGAGGACACAGAAAATGGAAAGATACCGTTTGGGGGTAGGCGAGACAAATATAGTCAAAATGGCCAAGCTTCCAAAACTGATATACAGATTTAAAGCAATTGGAATCAAAATGCCAATAATATTGTTCACATATCTAGAGAAAATAACCCTAAAATTCATGTGGAACCAGAAGAGACCCAGAATAGCAAAGGTAATCTTAAGTAACAAGAGCAAAGAAAGTATCAGTGTCTTAAATTTGAAGTTATATTACAAAGTAGATCAATGGAATGGAATAGAAGAAGCACAAAGTATATTCAGCTTATTTGCTTTTTAACAAAGGGATCAAAAGCATACACTGGACATGCACTGAGCCATTTTCAGAGCCCTGTGACATTCATAAACCTCCAACTAGTGTTTTTCCTAGTTGCAGTGTCACTGAACACCCTTAGTTATGATTAACATCTTCCATTTTTATTTGCCTATAAAGAAAACATTTACTTTAAGTCTACGCAATGGTTAGTTCATATTAATTAAATAAATTAGAATTCTCTGTGTGGTCATTGGACTCTATGAGCTTGCTCAGTGTGAGCTCATTATGAGAATCGAATCTAACTCTCATCATGCTGACAATCATGTTTTAAATTGATGGCCTGAGGGCCATCCAGCCTAACATGACTTTACCAAGGGAATGCCTATCTGGAGGGACTCTGTCTGGATGGCCAAACAACCTAAATGAGAATGGTATGACTTTTTTTCCCCATGAGTTCTTTGCATTAAAACTGCAGCAATTAACAAGGGGGAACCTGGACTTCTACAGCTCCTGGTCCTAACAGTTTTCTCTCCTACTACAGGAGCTAAAGAAGAGAATCAGTAAACTCTAAGAATAAAAGTTACCTAATTGGATAAGAGAGAAAATAGTAAACTAAAGCAAGATCAAAGTAAGTCAATGACAAAATATTGTATATTGTATAATTTCACTTATACAACATCTTTAAAATAAATTAGAGAAGTGGAGAAAAGACTAGTGTTTAGCAGAGTGGGAGAAGGGCACTCTAAACAGGGTGCTGAGTAGGAGTGCTCCATATGGAGTGGGGTTTTTTTCTTTTTACGATTAAATGTGTATTTATAATTATTTCAAAAGTAAAAATTAAGATAGCAATTAACAAAAAGTAAATTAATGTCCACAATCTTTAAAGATGAATAAAAACTGTTCTTATAAATTTTGCCTTTTTGGTTGCTTTATGCTTCCTGTTAGAGAAAGCAGTATTTGTTGACTATATGTGATGATCATTTAAATAACACCTCATCTGAGAGAACATACGGCTCTCCACAGTCACATAGTTGATTATACAGTGACAAACTCAAGATTCAGAGGCAGACATGGTGGTCTAACACTGGTGTTTTTGACTGCAATAACTTTCAAAGGCACCGACGCTGAGCATCACCTGGAACTTTATTTTCTGGTAAGAGCTAAGACCACGCAATTTTAATTGCATTTTCCCTTCATCCAGTTTTTTCTTGAATCTCCTTTCCTACACTGCTCGTCTATGCTCTAGTGCAGATAGATACATTTCTTGTATTCCATAAGCATTACAAACAAGCGGAGCCTTTTCTGCTTCACTGGGTGAGCTGATAAAATCCAATACTTCTTAAAATAAGTTTCTAAATAACTCATGGAAACAGTATCAGGCATTGCTTGGGCTATCCGGGCTTTGTTCTGTTCTTCACAGAATAAAATAGCTGCCTCATCTTTCCTTCTATCTTCGCTATTGTTATGTTTCTGGGCAGTGACGGTAAAGGTTTTTAAGCTGTTATTGAGAAAACCCACTCATTAATATAATTAACTAAAATCTTCACACAGCGGTGAATTCCTCAGTCTGTCATACCACGCAGTCTACATTTTCATGGCTTGGAGATATTGAATTAATTCAATATTGCAAGGATATGACAAGATTGTCTGCTGCCCAGCGCTTTACATGGATTCCAGCAAAGAAAATGCTGTACAATCCAGCATTTCTTCAGCAGTAGTTTTTCTCAGAACCCATTTGGGAAGCTCTGAATATACATTCAATTATTTACCATGCACTAGACACTGTGCTAAGTGCTTTCCTTGTGCCACGTGACTTAATTGTCCCCAGCCACGAAGTGAGCATCTCTAACACCCTTTACACATGAGGAAACAGACATGAGAGATTAAGTGCTTTCCTAAAACTATATATAATATGGGATTTTGAATTCAAGCATTTTGATAAAAGAAGCCCAAAAGCATATCTATCATGTTTTAGCACTTCTACATTTAATGAATATACTTACATGCTGTATAAATTTACCTCCATGTGCATTTGGGGGATCATTAGAAAATAGCTGAAGTCATAAAAGATAATAGAAGTAAAAAATGTGGTAGGGAAATAATGATTTGTAAAAGTCATTTTTATGATAATTTCAAAGTAACAGCAAGATTTCAAGAGTAATAAAAAGGACTCCAGTATGCCTTCCACCAATTTCCCAACTGTTAATGTTTGACACAATTTCTTTATTAAAGAATTTCTCTCTCCACATATTCCCTACACACTCTCTCTCCTACACACACACATGTACACACACACACACACACACACACAAAGTTACACAAATTTTTTCCAAACCAATTGAGAATGACATGACTTTTTCATCCATTAATTGTACTTTTTATACTATATTCTTCTGTATAAAGAAAATATTGAGTAAATTAATACTGAGACCTCATAATTCACAAGCCCCATTCAAGTTTCACAAATGTTTCAAATAATGTACTTATATTAAAAGAAAAAACAAGAATATTCTGTTCAAGCTCCATTTGAGATCCAGTGTTATATTCACTGGCAATTCTTCTTTTCAGTCTGAAACAGTTCACTTTTTTTGAGAGTATAAATTAGTTGTTTTGTAGCATTTTCTTCAAGTTTACTTATGCTTCCTTTGAATTAGGTTGCGGTTATGCATCTTGGTTGGAATGCACAGAAATGATGCTGTGTTCCTTTCAGGAGATTGTATCAAAAATGCCATGTTGAGTTTTACCATGTATAGAAGGCTAATTTTCATCCTTGGGTATAGGTGATGATGGTCAAGTTTCTTCACTATAATGTATACAGTGTTGAATTTATAATACATATTTTATGTGGGAGATCCTTTGGAAAGAATGCATGAATATTCTATTCCTCATCAAATCTTCACCTACCATTTTTGTACTCTGCAGATGATTCCTACCTAAGTAATTATTTTGCTGTTTGATAATGATGAATAACTTTCTATAATACCTTCCATATTAGCTTGTATTGTGCTATAATGAGGACCTCCTCTCATATTGATCTTATTCACTTATCTCATTATGGATTCACTGGTCTTTATTTTAATAAACAGATTATAAATATTCTTATCATCTATTTTGATGTTTAAATGATCCTGTCCATCAAGCCAGCTACTGTATCCTCTTGTCAAGTCCCTATAGTTCTGATCATTTCCTTGATTTATGACAAATAAAGAATTTTAGAGCTCATCTTGACTTTTCTTGTCCCAGTGTTTAGAATGTTTAGAATTAAACATTTTTCTAAGTCCTGGTTTCTCTTATTGAAAAGATATGTAATAACCAAGACCTGGGCCTTAGGTATGCTCTTTGCTAATTAAATGCCACTGGCTTTAGGCTCTCTCAGCAGATAGAAATAGACAATTTAGAAAAGTCATCCAACCACAGGACCATTAGGTATTGCTATCTCCTAGATTATGAATGCCTCCATACCACACAGGGAAAGATCTTCCTTTGGCAATGCACAGAAACAGTAAGTATAATAATGAATAGACCAGGGCCTTATGACTGTATATTGGAAACTATAAGTGATGATCCAAGAATGTACATAGTCCATTGGTGAGGCCTCAAAATAGTTGTGGGGAGACAGGAAATTGGCTGTAAGAGTATGGTACCATAAAGCTAACTTTTCCATTCAATTAAGTTATAAGCACAAGACTGTTTATATGGGGAGTTGCAATGAGATATAGAGCTATATTCAAGGAATTAAGGAGATAATGTATAGTTTTAACCTGGGAGATATCCTAGTTCCAAATGTTGATATTTCAGAGATGCCACTCTATCTGTAATATTGAGATTAAAAATTAAATAAGGCTAGAATGAGGATAGGAGACAGTACAGACATTCCTCATTTAATGACTGAGTTCCTTTCTCAAGACTAGTTTGTTAAGTGAATTGATCATTAAATGAAGAATTGTATACAGTAGGTACATTACAATATTTGGAAGAAATGGTCAGAGAAAACTCTAATTAGTGACTTCGCTTTTAGTTGTATAACTCTACATGTAGTATTGCAATGTGTAACAGAACATAAAACTGCAGTCCTGTAACAGCAGAATCAACAAAAATTATAGTACTGTATAAACAAAGGATACTGTACAAAAAAGGCGTAGACACAAGATGTGCAGAACTGCACAAAAGAAGAGAGATAGGTCCTAAGTACAAAAAGCACACCTCAATCATAAGTTCAAACAGGAAAGTCATTATATAAAGAATATCTTTATTTCAGGGAAAAGATCAAGAAAGCACTGAACTCAGGCAACAGCTGAAAGAAGAGGTGGATCACGAAGTGTTAGGGAGACAGGATCAGTGTTCTAATGGTAATTAGAAATGATGAGTGCAGGAAAAGCTGCACTGTAGAAGAGTATTTATGATTCTTACATGAGGGACTGAGTTCAAGGTGATGACACAGAAAGTGAATATGGAGGATTTTAGGGAAAAAAAGATAAATTATATGAGTTTATGTCTTAGTCATCTTGCATTGTTGTAACACTTCACCGCAGACTGGCTTAAACATTTATTTTTCACCGTTCTGTAAACTGGCATTTCTTCTCTTCTTAGTTTATAAAGGGCCATCTTTTCATTGCATCTTTGCATAATATAAAAAAGCATCTATTTGTGTTCCTTCTCATATAGACACTAATCCCATTCACGAAGATTCTACCTTCTAGTTAGCCTCCAGAGGACCCACTTCCTACTACTGACCCACTACCTACTTGAAGGTTGGGATTTCCATATATGGGTTGGGGAGTGGGGTGGGATAGAGACAGTCCACAGCAGTCTGAGTTGCCTGTTCAATATCCAGTAATATATGTAAACAGAACAGTAGGTCTGAGGCTTTGGGTACTAGAGAAGACCGAAGATAAATCTAAGTCACCCAGGTGTTGGCAAAAGTGAAATCCATACCCTACAGTACAACCTAGACATAATCTATAAGACACAGTCAAGGACACATCCAGTAGAGGGAGCACATCCAAGGGAGGTTCAGAATCAGGGAGGCTTGCAAATGAGTCTAGGAACAAACGTTTGGAGAATGTGGTTAAAGAAGTAAGAATGTTGAGAAGCCATGCTGATGGAAGCGATTTCTAGTTTTAAACTACTCCTGCATACATCCCCATAGTATTTAGCTTCCTCAGTTTAAAAAGGAGGGCAGTGTCGAGAAAGCACCAAAAGCTGAAAATCAAAAGTAACACCTAATGCTATTAGAATCTTACAGAAATCTCCGACAATTTTATTCCTTAAGAAATTCCTAGGCTTCGTCTTATCATTAAGGCTCTGAGTAGAGACAAACATGTAATTCATAATCAACTCTATTATTTAGAAACTACTTTATGACCACCTCTCTTCTGACAGATTATAGATACATAGATAGATGGATAGATATTCATACACACATGTATTTCTTTTTCATCTATTAGGCTGCCCCACTGCTCCACCCAATTGAATGTTTTTCTCATCACACCATCTGTGTATCTTTGATTTTCACATGTGGAATTTTAATGTGCATTGAAATCATTCAGGAATTTTGTTGAAAGTTGTTTCCAACTATAGGCTGAGTCTGAAATTCTGCTATAACGATCACATTCATCATAGGGATTTGTAGCTATATATAATACATCTTGATTCTTCTTTTTTCACCCATTCCTTTTTCCCTGCAATTCTTCCTTTCCTTACTTACAAAAGCTTTGTTTCCACTTTTTGCTTTTTATTCTTTCCCTTTCCTTGCTTTACACTTCCCTCTTCTTCGTTCCTCCTCCCATTTGAACATTTTCATCCTATTTCCCAGGATATCTGTTATACTCCAGACAAACAGTGCAACATTTACATATGTGTGTCTGATTCATTTCAGGTAAAAGAGTATGGTCTCAAGGTGCATCCATTTACTTACAAATGTCTCGAGTTTATTCTTCTTTATGGCATAGTGGTAGACCACTTTTAAAAAAATACATCTTCTCTATCCATATACCTGTTGATAGGCTATTTCCAAGATTTAGTTATTAAATTTATTCTGCCATAAACGTTATGTGCGAATATATCACAGTGGTATGGTACTTTCAATTCTTTCAGGAAGATACTATGAAAGAAAATAGCTGGGCTAAATGGGAACTCTAGTGTTAGCTTTTTGTAGACTCTTTACAGATGGTGTCGCCAGCCTACACCCCTACCAACAGTAGTCGAGGATTCCTTTTCCCCCACAGCCCTGCCAGCATTTATTATTGGTTAATTACTTCATAATAGCTATTCTTTCTTGTGTGAGGTAGAATTTGTGTTGTTTTAAACTGCATCTCTCAAATGACCAGTGATATTGAATATTTCTTCATATATTTATTTTACTTCTGTAGTTCTTCATCTGAGGAGTGTTTATTCATTTCAGGTGACCATTTTTGTGCTGGGTCTTTAAGTTTGGGAAGGGTTTACTTTTGGTTCTTTATATATTCTACATATTAGTCCTTTGTCTGAGGAATGGCTAGAAAACTTCTTTCCCATTCCATGGATTGTCTCTTTACTTTGTGATTTCTTTTGTGGTCCAAAAACTTTTTAATGAAATGAGATCCCAGTTGTTGATTCTTTGTAATATTTCCTGTGCAATTGGATTTTGTTCATTAAGTTTTTGACTACACCTGTGTCTTCAGAAGTTCTCTCAATTATCTTCCAGCAGATTGTTTCTGTTTTAATATTTAGATCTTTGATCCATTTTTTATTTCAATTTAGTGTATGGTGAAAGATATGGGTCTAGGTTTAATCACTGGCATATGGACAGCCAGTTTTCCTAGCATACTGGTATGCCTTTCAATCACTATGTTCTCTTTTATTCTGACCAAATATGCATTCATAATTTTTATTCTAGTACTGAATAACACCATTGTTTTCCCTGCTGTGTTTTCTCTAGTAGTTTAATTCATCAAAACTCCTTTTGCTCCTTCAATTGGTCTCAACTTTGCATTAAGAAGGCAAGTTAATTAAATCAAGCTACACTTAGGTTTACTTTCTATGAGCCCATTTATATCTCCTTGGGGTCTTTATCCATTGACTCTCCAAGGAAAAACGTTTGGCACAGAAAGATTTTCTTTAAATTATTCTAAGGGAATCATTATGTAAGATCAGGGCTGTGGACTGAAGGGAAGATACAAAAAGAGTACGATCTTCAAGTCTCAGAATGTTCCTTGATACAGGAGAGTTGCTCTTTTTCTCAAATTTCTCCTCTTTAATCACCTTTTGGGGGATTGAGTCTTTAAAATCCCAATCATTCATAAGAGGCACAGAGGATTATGGAGATTACATTTAACAGACTCAAAACTGGGACACATTGTCATAATGACACAGAACACATGAAAATATACTCCCTCAGAAAACTCTCTAAGTCTGTTTGCAATGTGAATATTGGATGAAAGTTTGGTTCTAGTTTTGTTATTATCTGTGGGTTCTTAAGTTACCCAATCTTTTCAAAGTTTGGTTTGCTTCACACCAAGTAGGCATAATAAAATCTATTTCAAAGAGTGGTTACAAAAAAGCAACCAAATGTTCATAAAAATATGACACTCTTCCATCCTTTACAGGAACTACTGCATTATATCTTCACAACAATTTATATACTTCACAAAAATCTATGTGTACTATTTTTAATATAACTGTATACATATGAAAACAAAAATGATTAGTAATTTAGGTAAGGTCACAAACTATTAAATCGTGCAGCTGCATTCAGGAAGGATGACTCTAGAGCTTACATGTTTTAAATACAGCATTATTCTATTCTGAACAAAGTATAACATATAACTTTTAACCTAATTAAAATGGTTTTAGGCCTGGTGCACACAAGCATGGGAAAAGTAGGAAGGTAGAGCCAACAACTAATTTACCTTTGTATCACATCCTAGGCCATTCATTTTGGTAACCTTTCAGTTATTTTAAGTAAATAAATTTTAAAAAAGAACTCTACAGCTAAAGTATTAAGTAGTTTTGAGAGAAAAAACATGGACCCTAGTCTCTCCAAGAGCCATTAAGGACACAAAGTTTTACTTAAAAAATGAATGGCCCAAATTTGCAAGCACATTCTTCTATTCACACTTCTCCATTAAAAACTCAGATTTCACAAATCTTGAACTCCCTGATAAGATTCTATTTAAAAATAAGGAAGTCCAGGATTCACTCTAATTATTCCTTAAAAGCATAGAGTATATTATGATATTTGCCATTGACCTTATTCTGTCTTATTATTCTAGAAAAATAGAAGAGGATATGGAAGGATTGACATTTCCTTTTTACACAGTTCTAAAAATACACTAGGATAATATAATGCAAAAGCAACAAAAAGTGTCCTGTCATCAAATCCTGTCTGAGGCCTATAGAGTCTGATGTGCCTCCAAAGGAACAATTCACAGCACTGACACGGTGCTGGTTCTCACAAGAATTTAATTTGTCACCGTTCTGTCATTCACCTGCGCACTGTGGGGTAGTATGGTGACATTTATCTCACCCTGCAAATAGTATGGAGTGGCAGAAGTGACCAGTCCATGATTGCAGTAAGATTTTGCAATGTGATTTATAAAATTAGAAATTAGAATAAATATCCAATTTCCTGTAAATACAGCTGGCCAATAAAGTCTAATTTCTGACCAAAACTCAGTCTAAAGACTCAGAAGTCATTTTTTTACTTGAAAAAGGAGATTGACATGTGTGATACAGTTAAACTTGTCTTCTGTTTCCAGAGTTACCTCTGTTTCCCAAGAGATGGGGTTTTCAATTTGTCTCCATTGGTCAAGCTGCAGGTACACCTGATGATTTATAGTTGTCTGCTCATATTTTAGAATATGGGTCTAAAACTGACTAGAAGCTCCATGTATGAACATGGAACTTAGCAACTGCAAGCTGAAACTTTACAGTTTCTAAATGATCTAGTCTATGCCCATCCACTATGAATGTGCCCAATCTCATCTGTAAAAGATCTAAAATTTACAGAGTTCATAGAAAAATTATATTTATGGTTCCCTTTGAGAAAAGCAGTGACATATATATATATATATATATATATATATATATATAAAATGTAGTGAAAGCCATCAGTTCTTTTTGTCTAATTATATTATAGTGACATATGTGCACTCAAGTCCATGGCAGCTCAGTTTATGATAGCTCAAGCTTAGAAACAACCCAAATGCCCATCAAGTGGAGGCTGGATAAAGATGATGTGGTTTTTCTATACAATGGAGTATTACTCTGCCTTAAAAAATGATAAGTTTGAGTCATTTATACTCAAGAGGATGTACCTTCAGGACATACTTACTCATAAGTGAAATAAATAGGTCACAGATGTTTAAACATCATATCTTTTCCCTGGTATGAGAAACTGAAGATGTTAATGAATTCTAGAATGTATGATGGATATTGTAAAATAGAAAATATTCAAAGGGAACTGGGGTGGAGGGGTGAACAATGAGGGTAAAGAAAAAATGTGATGGTAATTAAAAAAGGTAAACAAAGCTTATGTATTTGGGGGTGGGGGTTGTGGGCTGGGTTGGGAATGGGAAAAAAGGAAAATTAAATTGTGTCCTATACTGGTACAAATTCCCAATATTGAATGTGACATGATATGTACACACAATGTACCAATACAGATAAATTTCTTTTTTAAAAAGTAGTTTCTATCTGAAACTTACAAACACATTCTCCTACATTTCTATCAGAAAAATATATATTTATATTAGGTTATAAGAAAGATAAACATAAGCTAAGATCTACAAATAGCTAGGGCAGTTTTGAAAAATAAATGAGGAGGCTTATCCTATGAGACTTATAATCTTTACATAGCCATGTAAGGTGAGACTGCAAAAAAAAAAAGGAAGAGAATGGAAAGTCCAGAAGTAAAGATTTTTTTTCCATATGACTTCCCATATAGCACAATAGCAGGAGAGAAAGAATTGTTCAGTAGATCTTGTTGGTGAAACAGATTCTATTGAGAAAGATAGAATTTGATTCCTAATTTACAGACAAGGAGAAATTTAAGGCCAGATAAAGTGAAGACCAACAAGTAAATATAAAATTAATGGCCAAGTTTTCATATCCATAATACAGGTAGAGTTTAATAAAAACCAAACCAAACAGAAAAAATGACAACAACCAGAAATCTACTTGGTTACTATTAAAGTTAAATAAAAAACCCTTTATTTCTTTCATCAGCCTGGGGAGCAGCCTCTGCCTGCAGAAGGCCTTCCCTCAGCCCCAGAAGAGCCAGAGCCCTGACTGGGGTCCCAGGGACGAGTCTGCCACATGCAGACACACTTCACAGCCTCTAAGGAGACTGCATCTCAGTGGCAACTAGGCCCTGAGGAAAGGAAGGGGACAGACAGGGCAGAAGGGGGTTTGTGGCAGGGACTCACCTGGACTCTGGCCGTCTCAGAAATGATGAGTTTGAAAACTGTGGTCTGGGAGTTGAACGAAGGGGTAACATCAGTGAGCGGTGGAAACCTGGGAAGAAAAAAGGCCAGATTGATTCAGAAATAAGTTCTTTCCTGTTCCTTTTCCGAACACTACACATGACATGCCCACAGGACATCCGCACACTACCCACTATCCACAGGCAGGCACCCCCCCAACACCCTGCTGGGAGCTACTGAAGCCACTGGCTCTCGGATTCTATCAAATTCACAGGTTATAAACTGTTGCCCTGGGGAATCTGACCAAAGAAGGACAAAGGAAAGACCACAGGCAAAGGGACAGAGAGTGGTCTTCTGAGCCAAGAGCACCTAGCAATGTGCTGTACAGATGGTTAAAAAAGCAAGAGTCAGGGCCGGAGATTTAGCTCAGTGGTTCCAGCGCCTGCCTCGCAAGCGCAAGGTCCTGAGTTCGATCCCGGTAACCACATAGAATGCTGGGCGTGTTGACTCACGCCCACCAGCCATCAATACCACATACCACAGTGCCGGCAGTGGTGGCTCACACCTGTAATCCCAGCACTTGGGAGGCAGAGGCAGGAGGATTGCTGAGTTTGCGGCGGCTTGCCTGGGCTACATAGTGAGCTCAGGGCCAGCCTGAACTACAAAGTGAGACCCTGTCTCAGAAAAAAAAAAAAAAAAAAAAAAAAAAAAGCAAGAGTCAGCCCGGCGTGGTGGCTCACGCCTGTAATCCCAGCACTCGGGAGGCAGAGGCAGGAGGATTGCTGAGTTTGAGGCTTGCCTGGGCTACATAATGAGCTGAAGGCCAGCCTGAACTACAAAGTGAGACCCTGTTTCAATAAATAAATAAATAAATAAAAGCAAGAGTCCATAAAAAGGTTTTAGACAGAAATTCAGGCAATAAAAAGTTCTCTTGAAAGTATGAGCAGCAGAAGTGCCCAATGAAAGAACAATGTATTAGAATTAGAAGTTACGGCTGATGTCAGTGACCAGATACTCGGTGATATCTGAAACATACCAAGGGATCATGGGAAATGAATCCACAGCTGGTAAATGACACAAAGAGTAATCTAGGATTAAGTTAGAGAAAAACTAAAAATGCTATGAAGGAGTACAGAATCTATTCAAGGAAATCATAGCAAAAACTTTCTGGGTACAGGGATAGAATTAAATGTACATGTAAGCAAAGGATATAGAACACCATGAAGCCACGGTCAAAACAAAGGGACTTCTTATGACACATCATTATATAAACCCTAGAAGTCAAACACAAGGGCAAAATCTTAAAAGCCATTAAAGAGGAGTCACAAAATTTGTCAAGTGTAAACCAACTCAGATTAAAGCAGATGTTTCTTCATAAACCTTAAACACCATTACAGCCTGGAGTGAAGTTTTTAAACCCTAAAAAGAGGGCCCATACAAATATATCCTACAGAACTATCTTTTAAAATTAATGGAGAACTAAAGCTTTTACATGACAACAGCTTAAGAAATTCACAACCACCAAATCAGCCCTTAAAATTTCTCAAAGATCTCTCAGACAGAAATAATGAAGCCAACCACATCAAAATGGCTAATAGAATGAATATGTGAGGAGGATGAAAAGTTAACCAAAAAGGGAAAATAAAAGAATAAGCAACAAAAAAATAATGCAGTGATGGGAATAAGTCAGTACTTTTCAGTAAATAACTCCATGCAAATGATTTCAGTTTCCCAATCAAAAGGCACAGATCGGCAGATTCCACCAAAAAATAAGACTTGGTATGCTGCACATAAGAGAAGTATTTAATACCAAAAATAGGCTGTGGCCATCTTGTGCTCAACCGGAAGGACTGAGGGAGTCTCGCCTCCTCATCACAGTGTGCACTGCCTCGTGCTGCATGGGAAGGACCCAAGAGTGAAAAGACATCACATTTGACGGGCACTCGTGAAGGAAAATGATACAGTGATACATGCAGACGCATTTTATAGAAGCGACCTGTATGCCCATCAACTGATGAATCAGTAAAGAAAATGTGGTATATATACAAAATAGAATACTACTCAGCCTTAAGGAATAATACATTTGAGTCATTTGTAAGAATATGAATTTATCTTTCCAGTTGTAGTGGCACATACCTACAACCCCAGCACTTGGGAGGCTGAGGCAGGAGAATTGCCATGAATTCCAGTCCAGCCTGAAATACACAAATACACAGGGAGTTCAAGGACAGCCTGAACTACATAGGGAGACTGTCTCTAAAAACCCAAACCAAACAAACAAAAAAGGAAAATGAATGGATTTGGAGGTCATAATGTCACACAAAATAAATCAGACACACCAGCAGACATTGCATGATTTATCTGTATAAGAAATACAAAATACAAATAATACTGAGGGCAAAATAAGATAGATAATATGAAACAGGGAGATGTGCCCTTTGCAAATTGGAAGGAGATCTAGAGGTGGAAGAGCGAAGAAGAGCACATAAAACTAAAAAGAATGAAGATGTGTTATATACCTGTCACAACTCTGCATCACCCAAGTTTGCATATACTGATAGAGATCTTTCAAAAACTTACCTAACATCCATGAATATTTCACTACAGGCATACTCAGATATATATTTTCTGTCATCCTGAGCATGGGAAGTGCACTCAGGCAAGCGCCCCTTATAAATAGCATGGACTGGCTTTAAAAAAATAAAAAGGCAATAAAAAGATTGCTTTAGACTCTCTTTCACACCCTCATTTCCTTCCCCCCAGCTTGGATTTCATGGGGCAACATGCAAGGACCCCTCAAACGACCTTCTTCCTCTCCTGCTTGGACACTGTCACCTGGACAGACCCTGGCCTTCCTACAGCTGACACTGCTCACTTCTACAGCTTCACCAATGGAACTGATCAGACCACAGGGAATCTCAAAAGCACACTCGCTGATATAACTTTCATCTTATGGTCCTAGATTTCAGGTGGATTCTTGGTGCTGCTAGTAAATAATGAATCATCAAGTTATTCCTGTTACTTGTCAGAATAAATAAAGTTACTATACCTGGAGCAAGACTGTTGCACACAAAAAGTTTCTTAAGCAGAAGAAAACATATATTAGGAAAACATTTAAGTGTATCTATGATTTTTCTAGTTTTTGTGAATACATATATGATCAAGAAATTATGGAACACATTTGATGGGCACTCATGAAGGAAAATGAAAGAGGAAGCCAGACAAGAAATTGTGAGAACTGTTACTGAAATGTAGAGCATGGTCAACTTAATTGTCTGCACATGGGAGGTATTCCTTATATTTAAAAAAGAGAGGGAAGAGGCAGCTAGTCTGGCGTGCCACTTAACAGTAAAGTTCCCTCCACACTGCTTTATAAGAATTCTCTAGCTCAAAGTGGAGACTCCTGTCTGTCTACTCTCGGATATCTTACATTCTGATATCAACAGGAAGCACGTAGGTCACATACAGTACTAGAGACCACAAGTGCAGCACAGACACCAGCTCTTGGCCAACAGGCATTTGCGAATGAGGGTCCAGTATTGCTCGATATTCTCTGTCTAGAAAGAAAGGGGGCAGACAGATAGAGACAGGGAGACAGAGACACCAGGTTGATTTCCTCAAATTATCTATGAAAACTTCTGTTCAAATTTTGTTGTATTTATGTTATCTGGAAAAGAGTTTACATCTCCACAATGTTAAGTCAGCCTACTTTGAAATACAGAATATGAAATTTTATTTAGCTCTTCATATAGCTTTAGTGCTTTACTACTTAAAAGTCTTCTTGTCTTTGCTTTAGAGACAGGTTACCCCTATGTAGTACAGGCAGGCTTCGAACTCATCATTTAGCCCAAGATGGCCTCAAACTTGTGGCAATCCTCCTGGCTCGGCCTCCCAAATACTGGCATTACTGCAGGTGTGTGCCATCACCCCTAGTTTCTACTTAAAGGTCTTAAATAAGTTGCTATATAATTTATGTATTTCGCTATACCATAAATTATTGCATTTTTTTATTTTCTGGAAGTACTGATCACCATGTGGAGAAACGGTATATGTCTTAGCTACTTTCCCATTGCTGAGACACAATACCTGACACCCACAGTTTAAAAGAGGAAAAGTTTGTTTTGGTTCACAGTGTAGAGTGCTTTTAGTCCACTCGGCTGCAAGGCAGGGCAATGTGCGAGAGGGGAGACAGATCAGGACATGGCAAGAAGCAGAGTGAGATCAAGGGAGGAGAGCAGGAGCTAGACCCTTCCAGTCCACTTCCCTAGGAACCCGCCCCTTCAACCAGGCTTCAGCTGCCAACGCCACATTCGGCCAGAAACTGACCATCACACTCCCAGGATCCAGTCACCTCCTAACGGCTCCTTCTGTGAGTGCACGAGGCCTTGGGGATCTAGATATAAACCGTAACAGTGTGCCTTTTTTTGTAAATTAATATTCAGCAACATTTCGTAGCTCTTTTAATAATTGTAGTAGTTTAAGTCTTTCAAGTATTATATAGAAATTATCATATTATCTATAAGTAATACATAAACTTACAGTAGTACCGTAGCGTAATAGGAGGCTAACCTAACCCTAATACTAAAGTAGAAAATGGAAATATAACCTAACACTGCAGACAGTCTCACTTATGAGATGCTGAATAAAACTAATAAGTAAATATTACAAATCTGAGTCCAGGAGTACATTAAATAATAACACATGAGGTCTCTGAGTGTTTATCTCAAGAAATTTCTACATTATCAGTTTAGAGGAAAACATACAATCTCTTTGCTAGCTATTCCATACACAGTTATTATTTCTGGTTAGCAATCCAAGGATTATGGTAAAAGTTCCTTAACATACTCAACAAATGCCATACCTTATGTTAAATATTAAAAGTAATACTGCTAACCAATTCTAGTAAAATTCACTGAGGACTATTATCACAGCTACGAGTTAATATTTTATTGTTATATACATTTTTTATTGAATTCTTTATTGGTACAATTTATATACATCTCAAAATCACATATAACATTGGGAAATTTGTACCAGTATATGCCACAAGTTAATTCTCATTTTTACTCATATCCCTACCCACTCCCCCCTCCTCCCCCCTTTATACATGCTCTTTTATTTTCTTTCTGTATCATATTTATTCCTTCCCCTCATCACATTCCTACACCAAGTTTCCTATAGAAATATTCCACTCTATAAAAGCTGTCCTACTTTCTAGAACTCATTTGCATCTACAGGTGTTCATGCCAAAGAGAAGATCCGGGAAT
>PVIC010028434.1:0-23213 GCA_004025085.1 Thryonomys swinderianus
GAGATACCTGAACTGTGTGAACATCTCAAGAACACTTTTGTGCTCCTTTGTTACCTTGGGGCTGTCTGGTTCATATATGTTGTATGAATTTGTATCCTGAATCAATGTAAAGAAAAGGCTTTGGTTATGACACCCAGGGAGTACATTTTCCCTACTGAGAACCCAAGATGAAAGGTAAATTTTCCAGGTCTAATAGTTCTTTTTTTTTTTTTTTTCTTTTTTTGAGGCAGAGTCTTGCTTTGTAGTTCAGACTGGCCCATAACTCACTATGTAGCCCAGACTAGCCTCAGACTCAAGGCAATCCTCCTGCCTCTGCCTTCTGAATGCTGGTATTATAGGCTTGAATCACCACACTGGCACTGTGGTTTGTGATACAGGGATCGAACTCAAGACCTTGCACTTGCCAGGCAGGCGCTGGAATCACTGAGATAAATCCCTGGCCCCTGATAGTTACTTTTGCAGGCAGGCAAATGTTTGTTCTGGGCATTCTTTCAGTGAGGTCATATGTTCTTAAGATTTCTAGACATATTCACTGATCTCACTCCCAGGACTATGTCTTCTAGCCTACATGGCAATAAACTCCTTTGCTAGCAGGAATGGGAAATATCCTACACAGTACCAACTCATAAGTTTTGTTTTTCAGTATGTATTTATTTATTTAATTTGTAAAAGACTTTATTTTTTTATTTTATTTTTTTTGAGACGGTCTCACTTTGTAGTTTATGTTGGCCTGAGCTTGTTATGCAATGCGGCCCAGGCAAGCTTCAAATTCAGCAATCCTCCTGCCTCTGCCTCCTCTTCTGAGTGCTTGGATTACAGGCGTGAGCTACCATGGCCGGCATTGTGGTGTGTGGTACTGATTGCTGGTGGGCGTGAGTCACCACGGTGGTTATTATTGTATGTGGTTACCAGGGATTGAACTCAGGACCTTGTGCTTGCTAGGCAGGCACTGGAACCAGTGAGCTAAATCTCCAGCCCCGAAAGACTGTATTTATTTTTTTTGTGACAGGGTCTTGCTTTGTAGTCAGGCTGGCCAGGATCTCACTATGTAGCCCAGGCAAGCCTTGAACTCAGCAATCCTCCTGTCTCTGCTTCCCAAGTGCTGGGATTACAGGAGTGAGTCACCGCGCCCAGCATTGTATGTGGTTACAGGGAGGAACTCAGGACCTTGTGCTTGCGAGGCAGGTTGGGGAACCACTGAGCTAAATCTCCAGGCCAAAAGGCTGTATTTTTTATTTATTTATTTTATTTATTTATTTATTTTTTTGCTTTTTGGAGACAGGGTCTTGCTTTGTAGTTCAGGCTGGCCCTGAGCTCACTATGGTGCCCAGGCAAGCCGCCGCGAATTCAGCAATCCTCCCGTCTCTGCCTCCCGAGTGCTGGGATTACAGGCGTGAGCCATCACGCCCAGCATTATATGTGGTAACCGGGGATCGAACTCAGGTCCTTACGCTTGCGAGGCAGGCGCCGGAACCACTGAGCTAACCCTCCGGCCCCAAAAGGCTGTATTTTTAAGAGAAGTTTTAACTTTATAACAAAATTGTTCAGAGTTACCTTATACCTGCTGCCCTAACACATTAGGCTTAGTATTACTTATTATCAACTTTAGAGACTAGAGTAGAACGTTGGGACAACTGAGTCAACTGCCTTGGGACACAGTATTATCATCCAAAGTCTGTAGTTGACATTAGGATTCACTTTTAATCTATTTTTTCTTTTTATGTATTTTCAAGTTAGCCTTTACCATATCTATCATAGTTACTATTATTTTTCACTGGTACCAGGGATCAAATTTAGAACCTGTGCTTGCCAGGCAGGTGAGGTGCCACTGAGTTACATCCCCAGCTCCATCATAGTTACTTTAAAATGATTGATCTAAGGTGGAATATGATGGTTCATACCTGTAATCCCAGCACTGGGAAGACTGAGGTGGGAGGACTGCCATGAGTTTGAGGCCATTCTAGACTATGTTAGCGAGTTCAAGGTCAGCCTGAGCTACATAGCAAGTCTGTGTCTCAAAAAAATATTGGAGGGGCTGGGGATTTAGCTCAAGTGGTACTGCACCTACCTTGGAAGCAGAAGGGTCCAAGTTCAATCCCTGGTATGGCAGGAAAAAAAAATGGGGGGGGCTGGAGAATGAGCTCAATGGTTCCAGCGCCTGCCTAACAACCTCAAGGTCCCTGGTTCCATCCCCAGTAACCACATACAGCAATACCGTGTGTGGTGACTCATGCCCACCAGCAATCAGTACCACTACCACAGTGCTGGGTGTGGTGGCTCACACCTGTAATCCCAGCATTTGGGAGGCAGAAGCAGGAGGATTGCTGTGAGTTTAAGGCTTGCCTGGGCTGCATAGTGAGCTCTGGGGCCAGCCTGAACTACAAAGCGAGACCCTGTCTCAAAATAAAATTTGTTTTTGGTCTGTTGAGTCCCAACATCCTTGCTATGTCTGATTCTGATTCAGATACTTGCTTTGTCTCTTCAAACTATAGTTTTGACTTCTTTTTCATGATATTTATATCTACCAAAATCTTAAATTTTAAGTCTTGTTTGTGCACTGTGGTATGCGGTATTGATTGCTGGTGGGCGTGAGTCACCACACCCAACATTGTATGTGGTTACCGGGGATCGAACTCAGGGCCTTGCGCTTGCGAGGCAGGCGCTGGAACCACTGAGCTAACCCTCCGGCCCCTCAAGTTTTTAATTATAGGATGTAGTGGCACCCTCCAAACTCCTTGTGCACACAGACAGGACACTGGAAATATTTGTTTCATTGATTAGGTGACACTCTAAGAGTTAAGAAAAATATTTTAATTTTCTATCAAGTAACCTGGGTATTTTCATTTATTCACACTCCAGGCTTTGTTTATATGCATATATATTTTACTTTGCTATTATTACAGTAAATATAGAAAATTTCTCCTTGTTTGTTTAGCAAATCTTAAGTATATTTCATTATTAGTCTTCATACTTATAAATTTTTGTTTAATACGCAAATACACCTTATTATTCCAATATACATGTTTAATATACATTATTTTTCATAGCTTTCTTTCTCTTGAATATCGTTTGTTTTCTGCCTTCACCTATTGGGATTCATTCTTCGGTTTTAGCTAGTTTCAACTTCCTGAACTCTAAACAGTCTTTAAAGGTTTGACCAATAAATTGCCTGATTTTTTCAACATGTACTAGGAGGGCTGTGCTAAGAACCAGCAGACCTGGTTTCCAGCCTCATTCTTACCATAGAATAGCATTTTGCTATTTTGGTTCACAGCATTGTGAGGTAGGAAGATAATAGTGGATGGCAGAATGGTTTACATTGCACATAAAAGATAATGTGGCATTAATACAAACTTTTGTCCTTACAGATTCCATAACTCATTCAGATTTCCCCAAGCAGAAAGCTGTATGCTCATTGTGGATGGACAGCATTATGTTTTACATCCAGTCATACTCTATAGGCTGTACAGCTATACAAACAACCAAATTGCAAAACACTTAGAACTTGCAAATGGGGAAGATGCAGTTGTCACAGTAGTGTAATGAATAAAAAACACCTTTCATGGAACCCAGTCCTGGAAAATAAAATTTTTTTTCTTTTTTTTTGAAACAGAGTCTTGCTTTGTAGTTCAGGCTGGCCCTGAGCTCACTATGTATGTTGCTCAGGCAAGCCTTGACCTCAGCAATCCTCCTGCCTCTGCCTCTCGAGTGCTGGGATTACAGGCTTGAGCCACCAAGCCTGTCATTTGTAGTATGTGGTACTGATTGCTGGTGGGTGTGAGCCACCATGCCCGGTATTGTTGTATGTGGTTATTTGGGATCGAACCAGGGGACTTGGGCCTGCTAGGCAGGTGCTGGAACCACTGAGCTAAATCTCTGGCCCTGTTTTTGATTTTTTTTTTTTTTTGAGACAGGGTCTCGCTTTGCAGTTCAGGCTAGCTCTGAGCTCACTATATATGTAGCTCAGGCAAGCCTCGAACTCAGCAATCCTCCTGCCTCTGCCTCCCGAGTCCTGGGATTACAGGCGTGAACCACCGTGCCCGGCACTGTGGTATGATATTGATTGCTGGTGGGCGTGACTCACCACACTGGCGCAGCATCATGTGTGGTTATCGGGGATCAAATTCAGGACCTTGCGCTGGCAAGGCAGACATCAGAACCACTGAGCTAAATCTCCGGCCCCCTGTTTTAGGTGTTTTTTTTTTTTTTGAGACAGGGTCTCGCTTTGTAGTTCAGGCTGACCTTGAGCTCACTATGTATCCCAGGCAAGCCTCGAACTCAGCAATCCTCCTGCCTCTGCTTCCCGAGTCCTGGGATTACAGGCGTGAGCCACCGTGCCCGGCACTGTGGTATGTGATATTGATTGCTGGTGGGTGTGACTCACCACGCCCAGCATCATATGTGGTTACCGGGGTTCAAACTCAGGACCTTGCGCTTGCGAGGCAGGCGTCGGAACCACTGAGCTAAATCTCCGGCCCCCTGTTTTTGGTTTTTGAGACAGGTTCTCCCTTTGTAGCTCAGGCTGGCCTTGAACTTATTTTATAGTCCAGGCTGGGCTCATACTGGAAGTTCTCCTGCCTCATTCTCCCAAGTGTGGGGATTATAGGATATGCCAGCATAAAATACTTCCTGTTGTACTTTTCTCACTGTAAAAAGAGATGGACAAAGTATTAGAAATGAAAAAGAGAAGCAAAGGAGGAAAAGAATCTCACCCATGAACTGTTTGAGAATTGTGCTATTTTGATTCTCAAGATTTGAGTGCCCACTTGGTTAGTGAAGACCAGTTGTTCCACAAGGT
Organism: Thryonomys swinderianus; assembly: GCA_004025085.1. NCBI lineage: Eukaryota > Metazoa > Chordata > Mammalia > Rodentia > Thryonomyidae > Thryonomys > Thryonomys swinderianus. Next base: position 4,799 of record PVIC010028434.1, read on the forward strand.
GGCAGTAGAAAACCTATAGAATCACTCGCCTGCAGTTTTTTGTTTTGTCCATCCAAAGTGCATTAGAAAGAGGCATTTTATCCAAATTCCAAATACAAAAGTTTTTCTTACATATACTGTACCATGTATTTCAGAAAGATGTTTGCAGTGCTGGGGAGGGAACCTAGAGCTTCACACATGCTAGGCATGTGCTGCACCCCTGAGCTGCATCCCCAGCCCAGGAGGTTTCATTTGACTTAAACTTTGGAGATAATTTCCCATTTGAGGAAAGGATGACATTTAACTCATGCTGAGTTCCTTTGGTTGCTTATTTAGAGAATTCTAGTCAATGGAATTGAAATTGGCCTTAAAGACATGCAAAATTATTCTGTATATAAATCTTTGTTTTACACATAATGGCTATAATTTTGAATGTGAAGCTACAATTTACGAGTTTCACTCAGCAGACTTGGTACACTGCTCATTGTTCCTTGTGAGTTCAACCTTGAACATGACATCATTATCGCTTGCCAGTTGGAAGTGTTCACACTTGACCTTTGCAGTGGAGATGTCAGAAGTCTTGGTGGGTGGGTTTAAACAAAGCTGTCCAAGTTGAAACTGCTGTGGAGCTTCTTGTGCCAGTGCCTGGTCTCTGAGACGCTCATGACTGGCATTGTGAAATGGAGCCAGGAACAAGAGGCACTCACAAGGCTGTGTGGGTAAAAAGAGGTCTCTCGTTTCTTTGCATTTAGATTATGTAAATTAGGGCGAGATGGACTTATTTCTACTCCCTGGATAAAAGAATTCAGACAAAGTCACAAGATTTGTGAGAACCATTTTAAAAGGGTCTGGAACTATACATCGTTTTTCTTGGCATTCTGCTGGCTGTGCACGTGAAACCATACACTGTAGGTTTTTTGGTATCATAGCAGATGTCTTAGGTTTGTTCCGCAGAATGTAAATTTCCTCTGCCACTTTCCTTGCCTCCCTTCCCAATCATGTGTTTTTCTCCCTGGCAAGAAAAGAATGACAAGATTTTTTTTATTGAAAAGATCAATAATAGATCTATATATAAATTTTTAAAAGTATATACCTGCCTGTGAAATTATCTTATTAAGAATGACTTAATAACAGTCCTTTCATTTTATTGCAGAACTCACTATTGTAACAGCATGGCTAAGAAGGACACACAGCTAATTATCCAGATGTAAGTATCATTTAACAAAGTGGGAAAAAAATCTAGTGTATAAAAATACCTAGTGATTGACATGTTACTACATTTCTTTGAAATAGATTTCTGTGTGATTTTGACTTTGACTTATTCTTTTCCTAGATCCAGAGAAGGTTCCTGATGATGTTGGGTGCTGGGACTGATGTTCGATATGCTCAGAGTTTAGTCGCTTGCTTAAAGATGCCATTGCCAGCATCTCTCCCTGTGTCAGTTACTTCCTGCACAATGGGTTCTTCCTGTTGGCACATTGCAAGGAGTTTGGCTTTTACTCTGTGTGAAATGGAGAGTCTGTAGATTTTGAGCGAGGCTTCATGATTGGCCCAACCCTTCCCTAGATCTCACTGGCTGCTGTAATGTGACTGGGGTTGAGGAGTATAGAAGCGATACAGGGAAGTGTTAGAAGGCCAGTGGGTGGGTCCTGTTACCATATCTGTCTCTGTGATTCCATTTGCCACCACTCTCTCCCTTGTCTCCTTGGACCCCAGACCTCAGTCCACCTGTGCATATTGTCCTGAGCCAGTGCCTAGTAACTGCTCAAAGCCCCTAGGGTAGGGATGGCAAATCTTTTAGAGCTTTCTTCAATAACAAACAGCTGGCTGTGGCCAGGAGCTGTAGGTTCTCCTCCAGTGATGTAGGGAGTGCCCTGGCCCTGGCAGTGCTGTCACTTCAAAAGCAGCAGATTCCCCCCCACATCGCTGCCTCTACATCCCTCAGAGTCTGGGCACAGCTCTGGTTGGTTTCTCCTGAGACAGTATTTGTGGTACCAGATAAAGGGCGAAAACCAGTATTTGGAGCTTTGGTTACAGTGTCTTCTCATTCACCACTATTGGAAGGACAAGCTGTTACACCTATTTTTATTATAATTACTCATTCTGTCCTACCTCATTAAGTTTGTGATCTTCAAGCACGAATAGCTGGTTTAATCTGCATAACCTCCCATTATCAACCTACCTTTGTTCATGCACAAATGATTGCCTCTTACAGCTCTCCTACAGGCTCTTGTGTAAATAATAAAAATTTTACTTTCATTACATAGAAAGATGTGATATCTTGTTGGTTCAACAGTTTTCTTGTTTTGCTAGGTTATAGGTTTCTTAGACTTGAATATTTGGGGTTGGAGGGCTAGGGGTGGGAGGAGAGGCTCCGTGGAGGGCTTCCTCACGTGCACGAGGCCTCAGGTTCACAAAAGAAAAGAGCTGTGTCCCCAAATTGGTGCTGCTGTGCTCTTAGTCAAGAAAGGGGGCTACAGTCAGCCTCAGCAACTTGTGCCCTGCTACCCCTCGGGAGTGGCTCATGCTCCAGCCTTGGTTTGTGTAGAAAGGTTGTTGATGGTACCTGGAAGATGAAAGTTCTTTCCCAGAGCCATTCCCCACTATCATCATTATGAAACCAAAGATGGAATGGAAAATAATTTTTTGAGACATTTTAAATTATTCTTTGCTTGTCTTTGCAGACAAAATTCAGATTAAAAAGCTTATCAATTATGCTTTTGTTTCTATTCAAAAACTCATGAATGCTTACTCAAAGCCTGGCTTGTTCTGATCATAAAACACTGTTTATAGTAGTGCCCTAGATGAATGGTAACAAATCCTGGGGCTTGGTTTGGATGGTACTTTTATTCCCTGGGGAAAGAAGTAACAGCTTCAAATGGGGTGGGGTGGAATAGGGCTTCTTATTTTTTTTTTTTTTTTTTTTGAGACAGGGTCTCGCTTTGTAGTTCCTGCTGGCTCTGAGCTCACTATGTAGCCCAGGCAAGCCTCGAACTCAGCAATCCTCCTGCCTCTGCCTCCCAAGTGCTGGGATTATAGGCATGAGCCACCACACCCGGCAACAGGGCTTCTCATTTTAAGATCTGGTTTTGCAAGTATTCTGAGTGAGCTTCCTAGTCCTATGTTCTTACTAAAAATGATAATGGGTTGTTTCTGGGACAAAAAATAAAAGGAAAGAAAATTTGTGATCTGGGGAATTTGTTTTTGAAATGCAAGTACAGAAGTGAGGAGGTCATTTGACAGGTCATTTTCTTTTTAAAGGGCATCAATATGATCCCTTGTCCTTGTTCTCATGATTTTTTTTTTTTTGAGACGGGGTCTCGCTTGTAGTTCAGGCTGGCCCTGAGCTCACTGTGTAGCCCAGGCAAGTCTCAAACTCAGCAATCCTCCTGTCTCTGCCTCCCAGATGCTGGGATTACAGGCGTGAGCCACCACACCCGGCACTGGGGCATGTGATATTGATTACTGGTAGGCATCAGTCACCATGCCCAGCATTGTATGTGGTTACCGGGGATTAAACTCAGGACCTTGTGCTGGCGAGGCAGGCACTGGAACCACTGAGCTAAATCTCCAGCCCTGTTATCTTGATCTTTAATCGAGATTCCTGGACAGTTGGTCAGACTCAGCACATTTGCATAGGGCAGGTGGCCTGGCTTGGCCACACCACCGGTGCCAGGGGAGGGCTTCCACTGGGAGGCTGTGCTGATTTTCAAGACAGAATTGGGCTTCCCACTCTAAGACACTTAGAAATAAACATTCCTATTCTTGGGGTATGTGGGGGAGCACACAGAAGAGTCATTCACTACTGCTTTCAATGGTAACTTCAAAGTGAAAGTCTACAGAATTTATGTATTTTCTAGAAAATTCCATTCCATCACTGCAGAAAAGACTTTATTTCCAAACGAATATGCTTTCGAGCACAAGATTGGGAGTCATAAACGTTCAGACAGTAGTGGCATGCAGTGGGAATTCTCAAGTTCAAGGAAGAAAACAATGCCATGCTTTGATCAGAAGACCTCTTTTTGCCTATCCATAACAGAGTAGATGCTGGCATTTCAGTAGAAGTCAGCAGTTTCTTGGCCCCAAATAAAGAATGTTGTGCTGATTAAAAGATTTATCCTTTATATTCATTACTAGCCCCAAATATAGGGAATTTTAACCCTTCAGGTTTCTATGACTGGGAAAGAGGAGCTACATTAGGGTCATCTTTTTGCTCATACATGGTTTAGATGGCTGACCTGGAGTGTGTTTGCATGTAAAGAGGGCAGTGGGTAGAGTGTAAAATATATCAAAGAATTATGTCAGATAATCCAAATTATTACTATTGCCTAGAACTTAAGTTCCTAGCTGGAAAAGCAAGCAGTGACAAATTAGTGTTCTGAATACTGAATAAGAAAATCATGGCAAACATCAAGTCTGTTTTGGAAATGTTCTAAAACCAGACTCTTAACACAGTGAGCCATTTAAAACATAGCTTGCTACGTGTTTGGAGAGAAACACATACTCTTTTATTAGGAACATGAAATAAACTCTTTGAGCTGCACTATCACTGTGGGTGAGTTTAATTGCTGAGATTAATAAATCACAGCTGCAAAAGTTACATTGGCAGGATTCTTTATTCAGCTGTTTTTCCTTTGCTCCATTACATTCTAGATTTATGGTCCGCATTATGTCTGGAGCCAGCAGTAAGCTCGCTCTTTTCCTCTTCGGCTGCTTTTTGCTTGCGTTGGAAGTCTGCACCGAGGAGCTCTGCGTCGCTGGCCCTCACAAAGCTGACTGTTACGTGGCTGCTGTGTACGAGCACCAGGCCGTCTTGAGTCTGAACCCTCTTGCTCTCACCAGCCGCAAGCAGGCCTTGGAACTAATGAATCAGAACCTGGACATCTACGAACAGCAAGTGATGACTGCAGCCCAGAAGGCAAGAAATACTCCTTTCATAGAACAGAGCAAATTCATCTTTGACTCTCAAGCAGTGTTTATGTAACCCCTGAGGCACAGTCCCTCTGGAAAATCAGTGAGCAAGTCTGAGTTGACTTACTTGGCTGGAGTCTTGCTACCACACAGTGGTCCAGGGACCAGCAGCTACAGTGCTTAAGAGCTTGTTAGGATCAGTGAGACAGAGTCTGCATCTCAGCAAGTCTCCAGCTGGTGCTTTGCCCTGCAAGTGAGAGAAGCTCTGGCAAGGTCACCAGGGCTCCACTTGGCTGGAGCAGGAGTCACTGTAAACAAGTAGGTAGGTGGGTCCCTGAGCATCTGCTGAAAGTGGTCCGGATTGAGTATTACGTGGGCACTGTGATTTTTGTTAAGCTTCTCCAGGGGACCCTGATGCATAGGAGTTTTAATACTCCCATGTCTTGTGAGGCGTTCACAGCTTAACTGAAATGCTGAGCATCCACAGGATGCTGTTTGCTGGCAGCTGGTCATCTGGGGCTCTCTTTGTCTCTGAGCCAGATTATAAGCAGTCTGAGGTCTCAGCCCAGACATAATGGACCCCGAATCAACAAAGGGTAGGTCAGTGCCAGCCTTTGTAAAGGCTTCCTGCTTAGCCCCATTTTCCCTCCTGTCAGGAAGTGTGGGGGTTTAGGAGAGACATGGGCCAGAGGTAGAAACATCCTTGTCAGAAGTATGCAAATGCCCAGCTTGGAAACCTACAGCCAAAGGGAAATTTGGGCTTAATCCCAGGTGGTGGTGCAACCATACTTACTTGCTTGAGGAGCCCTGCTCTGCCTCCACAGGAAGTGAGGTATATAGATGTTTTTAAAATTCCTTAGAGTCCAGACTTGGTGGCCCACGCCTGTGAACCAAGCACTGAAGTGGGAGGATCACCATGATTTCAAGGCCAGAGTTACATAGCATGACCCTGTTTCAAAAACAAAACAAAGTAAGCTACCAAAAATAACCGTCCTTGCTGTTGGTCAGTTTAAAGGCTGGATCTGGTCATGACAGTTGGTTCTGCCTTGATGATTTGTCTTTGAGCAGGGTGGTCAGGATGACGTAGAAAGACAGAGCCAACATCTAGTGCAACTGAGAAATTCTGGCCTAGAATACACACAAGACTCCGTGTGTGTGCACGCACGTGTATGTGTGAGTGAGAGAGAGGCCGGTGCTGGAAGGGAGCTTCCCGTGGTTGCTCCTCTTCTTGGCCCTTGCCTTACACTGGCTCTTCCTTGACCCTCCTGCGTGGTCCAGAGCTCACTATTTCATAGGTTCACTTGTCCAGCAGTGGGAACTTGTAGAAAAGCCTTCTTTTTGATGTGTAGCACTCAGCTTCCCTGCAGCTGCCTCCTGTATTTCTGCCCTTGGGCAAAGAGAACAGCTTGAGGGCCTTAGTAGGGGGACAGCTGCATGGCCCACAGCGTCTCTCCCAGGCTGTTGGTCCTGTTTCCCTTCACAGCTCCTTAGAAGAGGCAGTTCTCAGCACTTCTGCGCAGACTTCCAAGCATTCTCTGTGGCTCTCCCCAGTGCCGTCTGACAAAGACAGGCTGCAGGAGACTCGCCTCTCGTATCTGGACATTGGGTCCTGGTAACCTGGGTGGTGACATCTCATAGTGGTTCATAATGCACTTTGTCACCTAAAACGCCTGTGTCCTTTTCACTCAGATGTACTTGGTGCCATTGCCCTCCTATACTTAAGTGGTTGATTGATTTAACCTGAGAGCAATACTGCACATTTATGCTGTTAAATGTCATCATTCCAGACTGTTAGGCTATTTGGGGATCTTTACTGACATCCCGCATATCTGTTACCTTCACGTCATTCACACATTTGATACACACCTCATTTAAGCTTCTGCTGAAGTCAGTGTAAAAAAAATCCCAGCTGTGCCCTTCACCCTCCTGCCGATACTGATCCTGTCAAGGGCAGGCATTCTTGGAGTGGAGGTGTTTGCTGGCCCTTGACTTACCTTGTGCTTCTCTATCCCATTCGCAAGACTGTCCCAAAACATTTGACAAATTCTGCACTGAATCATAGAGACTGATTATAGAATTCCCATTTTCAGGCTTGAATGACCTGCTCCTAACGGAAATGTGCGGAGTGTAGTTTTGTGAGGCCTGTGCCAGCCACAAGGCATCCTTCCTTCTGGAGCCAGAGCAGGGATGCAGTTGTTTGTTGATAAGGTAGTTTTTAAGTGCTCTTGGATATCTCAGCTCCCCTGTGTAGTGCTGGAGCAAGTTTTAAGACAAATTTATAGCAAGTATTTGTCACAATTGTATATCAGACTTGCTATAAAGACAGGTTCTAGGGGAAGAGAATTTAAATATTTCTTTTGATAGAGACATTCAGAGGGGGGATAAAGGAAGTTAATTTAAGGATGACTAGGCTTGTCAGTTAGGTTGGTGACCTTCTTTCCTCCGAAGATTCTTGATCGCAAAGTCCATCAGGAAATTGCTGAAGCTATTAGGAGTGTTAATTGCCTATCGTATCAGACCCAAAGTTCTGCTCCAACTCAGGTTTGGTTCCTGACCTTATTCCTGGCTGGTGTGCACTCAGAGAATGCAATTTAATTTTCATATTAACCTAACATGTCTACATAATTTAAATGCCATTCTCTGTGGAAAAAAAATCTGGTATTCTCACCTGTTTTTAATAAAGGAAAATATCTGTCCAAGTATAATTTTCAAAAATTAAATACATGATTCTTACATAATTATAGAATAAAGGAAGTTTTCATTAAATGTATTAGTTAATGAGGGAACCAGTGAGATAGTAAAGCTGATTCGAAGAAGCACTGGAGAAATGGGTATGTGTCTGTCAGCCCAGTGAATGATCAAATCAGTTTTCTAATACATACAAAACTGGTTAATGTTCTTCAGGGCTGTAGAATTATAGTTTTTGTGGTGATCTTTTAAGTAACAGAGTCAAACAGTACTACATTGTCTAGATAATAAAAAATTCTTTGCATTATTAATCAGTGTCTCTGTATAATTTGGGAACGTGTACATTCTTGCATCTGAATTTGTGATAATTTATCTATGCAGTCATTGCTGAGGTTGCAGTGGAATGGCCTGTGTCATTTTATGCTTCAGGGATACATGGTATAACTTTTCTGGATGGCTATTTGACAGTGTTTGTTAAGAAATTAAAAATTTCGAGCTGGAGATTTAGCTCAGTGGTTCTGGTGCCTGCCTCACAAGCGCAAGGTCCCAAGTTTGATCCCGGTAACCGCATACAATGCTGGGCATGGTGAGTCACGCCCACCAACAATCAGCCAGCAATCAGCACCACATACCACAGTGCCAGGCGTGGTGGCTCACACCTGTCATCCCAGCACTCAGGAGGCAGAGACAGGAAGATTGCTGAGTTCGAGGCTTGCCTGGCCTACATAGTGAGCTCAGGGCCAGCCTGAACTACAAAGCGAGACCCTGTCTCAAAATAAAAAAAAAAATTAAAATTTCACATTGTTCAACCTTGTAATTTCACTTGTAAGACTTCGTTCTGAAGAAATAATCTGAGATTCAAAGACTTGTGAACAACACTCATTCCCTAAATGTCTTGAGCACATCATATGCAGATGGTCAACACATAGTCTTAGTTTTATTACAAAAAGTTGGAAATAACCCAAATGTCCAATAATAGAGGAGAAACTATAGGGTACTGTTAAATATAATATGGCCATTATAAAATGAAAGTTCTTCAAGAAAAAAAGGTGCAAAACCATGTATTTATTGCAGTTTTATACACATAAATACAGAAAAGATAGTAAGATGTTAATAATTATCTTTGGGGCCGGAGGGTTAGCTCAGTTGTTCCGGCGCCTGCCTCGCAAGCGCAAGGCCCTGAGTTCGATCCCAGTAACCACATACAATGCTTGGTGTGGTGACTCACGCCCACAAGCCATCAATACTACATACCACAGTGCCAGGCATGGTGGCTCACGCCTGTAATCCCAGCACTCGGGAGGCAGAGACAGGAGGATTGCTGAGTTGAGGCTTGCCTGGGCTACATAGTGAGCTCAGGGCCAGCCTGAACTACAAAGCGAGACCCTGTCTCAAAAAAAGAAAAAAAAATTTGTATTGTAGATTATGAAATCTTTATTTTCTGTTTTCCAGCTTTTCTACAGTTAATTAAAGCTTTTGTCGCCAGAAAATAACTAGAAAGAATTTGCTGTGCACTCTACAAGTAAACGCCTCAAACTGCATGCTTGTTTAGATTATCCATGCCTTCTCTGCCTGCCTTCTCCCTTTCTGTACTCAAGCTTGATATTTTAGTCCACGTAAGTGGAGAACAACAGAAGGATGAACTCCTTAAGCTGAGAGCTTGTATGTGTATGTGTTTGCTTAGATTGCTGCAGTGTCAAAAGGAGCCCAGAGTGTCCCTGGTGTGGGGAAGAGTCTGTAGGCCAGGGTCCTGAAGGGAGCCTCCTAATGCCCAGGTGGGGAATTGAGCTTTTTAGTCTGCGTTTCTATGCTGAAATGAATGTTCTTCGCTCTTACTGCTCCTGTTGCTGGCTGCATATCACCTATAGGACCTATAGAACTGTTAAATAGTATTACTGGCCCCCCACAATTGATTGAATCTCTCTAGGGGTAGCTCAGCATTAGTGATTTTAGAAGTTCTCAACTTAGATGCAAATGGCTGAAAACAATCTAGAGAGTCAAGACCTTTTATTTTATTTATTTATTTATTTTGCTTTTGAGACAGGGTCTCGCTTTGTAGTTCAGGCTGGCCCTGAGCTCATTATGGTGCCCAGGCAAGCCGCCGCGAACTCAGCAATCCTCCTGCCTCTGCCTCCCGAGTGCTGGGATTACAGGCGTGAGCCACCACGTCAGGCATTGTGATATGCGGTGTTGATTGTTGGTGGGCATGTCTCCACACCCAGCATTATATGAGGTTACCAGGGATCGAACTCAGGACCTTGTGCTTGCGAGGCAGGCGCCGGAACCACTGAACTTAACCCTCCGGCCCAGTCAAGACCTTTTATAATCAGCTGCATCTTTCTTTACACCAGCAACTTGAAACCCCTTCTGTCTGTTTGGTAAACTCCTGCAACCTTCAGCGCCCACTCATTCCCTCCTTCCCTGACATACTCTCGTGAACAGGTAATAGTTTAGTTCTTCCTAGAAAAATCAAGACAGCTCTCCCAAGACTAAGATGCCTGATGAGAGTTGAGCCGCCATCTTTGTGTCTCTGGCTCATAGAACAGAGTAACTTCTTGGTGGTTGTTAAATGAATGAACTAATGAATGAAATGGTTTTTATTATGTAATGATAGACTTTACTTTGATATTTTGACTTACAGGGTGTACAGATTATAGTGTTTCCAGAAGATGGCATTCATGGGTTCAACTTTACAAGAACATCCATTTACCCATTTTTGGACTTTATGCCATCTCCCCGGCTTGTCAGGTGGAACCCATGCCTGGAGCCCCACCGTTTCAGTGACACAGAGGTAGGTGACAGTTCAGTAGTGCAGGGGCATGCAGAGGTGAACAAAGCCAGCAACCAGAAGCCATAACATGGTGAGATTAAAAGGAGACCCTAGGGTGTGAAAAACCAAATACAGTGTGCCATACATCTTTTCAGTTAGAATACAAGCCATTTACTCACCTGTGGGTCTTTCCATTTATTAATTACACAAAAAATACATGAATATTGGGCCGGAGGGTTAGCTCAGTGGTTCCGGCGCCTGCCTTGCAAGGTCCTGAGTTTGATCCCCAGTAACCACATAGAATGCTGGGCGTGGAGACACACCCACCAACAATCAACGCCACATACCACAATGCTGGACGTGGTGGCTCATGCCTGTAATCCCAGCACTGGGGAGGCAGAGACAGGAGGATTGCTGAGTTTGCGGCGGCTTGCCTGGGCATCATAGTGAGCTCAGGGCCAGCCTGAACTACAAAGCGAGACCCTGTCTCAAAAAGCAAAAAAAAAAAAAAAATACATGAATATATAGGGCCAGGGATGTAGCTCAGTGGTACTGTGCCTGCCTGGCAAGTTCGAGGTCCTGAGTTTGATCCCTGGTACTGCAAAACAAAAAAACCCAGAACTATGAACTATAAACTAATTAAACAAACAGATTAAGTTTTTAAAAAGTAAAGTTTACCTTCATCACAGCCTATCCCTTATCCCACTTCCTTTCCTAAAGAAACTTCCAACTTCCATTGACAGTTTGCTGTGAATCCATCTACATCCTTCTCTGGGTGTTTCCTTCTTTAACATGCTATATGATTATTCTCTTTTAGACTCTTGTTATTATGAGCAGTATTTTCAGTGAATATCCTTGAACATAGTTTTTTTTTATAGATGACCAAGTTTATGTGAGGTAAAATTCCTAGAAAAGTAATTTGCTAAAGTCTATGCACATTTTAAATGAAAGAGTACCAAACTTCTCCCTTAAAAGATTTTCAGGGCCAGAGATTTACCTCAGTGGTTCTGACACCTGTTCAATCCCCAGGAACCATATAAACAGTACCGGGTGTGGTGACTCATGTCCACTAGCAATCAGTATCACATACCACAGTGCCAGGTGTGGTGGCTCATGCCTGTAATTCCAGCACTTAGGAGGCAGAGGCAGGATGATTGCTGAGTTCGAGGCTTGCCTGGGCTACATAGTGAGCTCAGGGCCAGGCTGAACTACAAAGCGAGACCCTGTCTCAAAAAAAAAAATCCACTTATGTATACCTTTGTTTTTTTTAGGTCCTCCAGCGACTGAGTTGTATGGCCCTCAAGGGGGAGATGTTCTTGGTGGCCAATCTTGGGATAAAACAGCCTTGTCTTAGCAGTGACCCAGGGTGCCCGAGTGATGGGAGATACCAGTTTAACACGGATGTTGTGTTCAGCAGTAACGGGACCCTTGTTGACTGGTACCGTAAATACAACCTGTACTTTGAGGCAGCTTTTGATGTTCCACTGGAAGTGGATTACATCACCTTCGACACACCTTTTGCTGGCAAGTTTGGCATCTTCACCTGCTTTGATATACTGTTCTTTGAACCTGCTGTCAAGCTCCTCAGAGACTCTGCCGTGAAGCATGTGGTATATCCCACGGCCTGGATGAACCAGCTCCCTCTCTTGGCCGCCATTGAGATTCAGAAAGCTTTCGCCATTGCCTTTGGTATCAACGTGCTGGCAGCTAACATCCACCACCCGTCGCTGGGCATGACAGGAAGTGGCATCCATACCCCTGTGAAGTCCTTTTGGTACCATGACATGGAAAACCCCAAAGGTCACCTTTTAATTGCCCAGGTAGCCAGAAATCCACAGGGTCTTGCTGTTCCAGAGGATGCAGCAAGTAAAACGGATCCATCCCATAGTAAGTTTTTAAAAATTTTGTCAAGCGGTCGACATTGTGCGAAAGATGCTCAGGAGGTCCGCTGTGACAGTGACGCCGAGTGGAACATCAGCCCTCCTCCCGTGTTTCATTCTGAGATGATGTATGACAATTTCACCCTGGTCCCTGTCTGGAGGAAGGAAGGCTATCTTGAAGTCTGTTCAAACAGCCTGTGCTGTTCTTTACTTTACAAGAGGCAGACTCTTTCTGAAGAGCTCTACGCCCTGGGGGTCTTCGATGGCCTTCACACTGTGCACGGCACTTACTATATTCAAGTGTGTGCCCTGGTCAAGTGTGGGGGTCTTGGCTTCCACACCTGTGGGCAAGAGATCACAGAGGCCTCAGGGATATTTGAGTTTCACCTGTGGGGCAACTTTAGTACTTCCTATATTTTTCCATTGTTTCTGACCTCAGGAATGACCCTGGAAACCCCTGACCAGCGTGGCTGGGAAAATGATCACTATTTCATGAAGAAGGGTGGACTGTCCTCTGGTCTGGTGACAGCAGCTCTGTACGGAAGGTTGTATGAGAGGGACTAGGACACGCGGGGGGACAGGCCTGCACCTCCACATATTGTGAGCACAACAGTTCTGCCCATTTGGGGATCACCAGACCCAACCCTGGGAACTGAGAAAGGGTGGGAGAGGCAGGTCTTCTCTGGCCTTGAACTACAGCCATCCTCCTGTCTCAGCCTCTCCAGTGCTGGGGTTACGTGCATGCACCACCATGGCTGCCCACCTCTTCTAAACACGAATGATTGAGGCCCCTTTTGTGTTTTCTATTCACACCAGTCTTCTGAGCCACTTCATCCTCTGGCAAATCTGTCTGTACATAATGGATTTGAAGAACTGAAACAAAAATAAATGTTCGTTGATGTTTTTATACATCCACAGTGCAGTGGTCTGTTTTTTCCTTATTAATCAAGTGACATCCAGGATGTGTAAATATTTACAAGCCTCAAATATTTTCTAAGGTAAGAAATGCGCTCTTAAACCCAAAGCTGTGTGCGAAAGGGCTGCTGTGGGGACTGTTCCCATTCTGCTCAGCTGGAACTCTCCGTGGGTGGGACGGCAGCGCCAGAGTGACCCGCGATGTCGGAATCACAGGCTTGGTGAGTTTTTAAAAATAGAAGAAAGTTTCCTCACATCTGCCTTCCTGTCAGGAGAGGGATGTGCAGGCAGGACCTGAACTAACTGGGAGAGCAAGTGCCACGCTGGGGTGGGGAGCAGGCGGGGATGGAAAAGGGAGAGGGCCGTGGGGAAGGAGTGAGTCATGGCATTCTTTGTGTATCATGAGCTCGTCCAAGGGCTCCAGGGACCTTAACGGACTCTTAGCTTTGGCCAAGTTGTTCAGCCGCGGAGGATAAAGAGGTGCTGGTATGATTCAATTTGTGGCCCTCAGAGGTCTCCACTTTGTGGCGGGGACAAGCAGCAGGAACTCTGAGGGAGGCAAGCCCACCCCCATTTGCGTTTCTGCTTCATGAGCAATTTATTCTTTTTTTTTTGAGACAGGTTCTCACTTTGTGGTTCAGGCTGGCCCTGAGCTCACTGTGTAGCCCAGGCAAGCCTGGAACTCAGCAATCCTCCTGCCTCTGCCTCCCGAGTGCTGGGATTACAGGCGTGAGCTACCATGCCCAGTTATTTTAACTTTTTAGTAGGAGGAACTCATGCGTTCATCAGGTGTTTTGTGAGCGGCCACAGGTGTCAGCTCTGAAGGGAGAATTGTCATTCACTATGGCAAAGGCACTTTGATGCCATGGGTAGTTTGTATCCAACATTTCAAAACCATTACAAAATTTTACTTTTATTTCTTGTAACTATGTCAGATAATTTTAAAGTATACAATGAAGAGTGTGATTTGCCTTTCAAATGTTATAACTATATGGTTTGAACTTTTTAAATAAGCTTTTTAACCACTTACCAGCTTGATTATTTAAATACAGGATGACCACAAACTGCATATTTTTCATTAACTTTTATAAAGTACTGTAGTAGGAAATATAAAGACAGAAATTTAATCAATTCAATGATTTTCCTGTGTATGATTTAAAACATCTAATACTTGCGTGAGCAGTGCTCAGGAAAATTAGTATGCAAACAAGTGCACCGTGTGAGCGACACCTGGAGTGAACTGTGCAGCAGTTAGAAAGAGTATACACTAGAAAAACCCACAGAATGGTTTGAAGTACAAAATGAACTTCTCTTCCCATTCTCTGCCAGCACAGCCTTCCAGACCCTTTCCTGGCTCTTTGTGGGGTTATGAAGAGGGAGACCCCAGGAGTCGGACTGATGGGGATCGCATGTGTGACCTCTCTGGGGAGCCCTTGGTAATGTATTTGAGCCTTTCTGCCTGTTCTCTCATTTGTGGTATGCATGTGAAATATGCCAGTGGGCAAAGAGCAAATCCCATTCCAGCCCCTGCTGACTCACTGTTCCCTCGAAAAGGCCTGGAATGAGTCAAGGCTCCAGGAAGTAAGTGGGTTGACTCCAAAGTCCCGAAGTAGCCTTGGGATCCCCACGCCCTGGGAAGTGCCCTGGGTGGGAGCCGTACCTCTCCCACCAGAGGCCAGGCCCTGACTGCTGGCCCAGGGCAGACCCTGCCAGGAGGAGTGGGCTGGCAGTCGGATGTGGCTCTCATCGTTCGTGGCTGTCTGCGACCCATTCTGCTTTCCTGCCCCAGGCCCCAGGGAGACAGAAAGCACCTTTAAAATGCATATTGTTTCTCTATGCCATGATGACTCAGGTCAGTCTGAGAGTCCAAAAGGCCAGTCCTGAGTTTGAACATGGTAGAACTACTTCACCCAGTGAGTAGCTAGCAAGCGTCTGCTAGATCCATGTTCAACCCTTTAAAGCAAAACATATTTTCCCTGAGTTGCCTCCTACTAAAAAGTTAGAATAAATTCCTCATGAAGCAGATAATAGGAAAAGCAAATAATAATGGTAGAACAAAGTGATTGTTATAATTAGAAGTAGCTGCCAGAATAAAGCAGAGGATGGGGAAATGCATAAAATAAATCATTTGCAGGGGAAACACACTGATGACTAATGGTGGTGATATGCTTTTATCAACGTGATCCTGACAGGAAGTGAATGGCAAACTTGACTGTAACATAGAGACAGGAAATCAAGTATATTTTTGTTCGAATTGGACTCGAGGGAAGTAGTTTTGTCTGTGTGCAGCTGTGCCTGGCTGGGGCTTTTCTCACAAGGGAAGTGAGAGGCACAGTGAGCTTTGTGCATACTGGACTTCAGGGATCTGTTTCCACAGAAGGTAAAAAAAAATATGCTCTTCACAGACTGCCCTGTCCCAGTCCCACCACCCTCTCCGGAGGGTCATGTCTGTCCCCAGCTTCTGCTGAGAAAACCCACTGGCCACCCCTTGCCACAGATGCCCATACTTTTGAGCCAGAGCACAGCCACCCAATCAGAGGGCTGGTTGGCAGTCTGTGAGGTGACATGGAACAGAAGTTCTGAGCAGAGAGAGATAATTCCCAGTGAAACTGAGAACTCAGATTACTGCAGAATGAACAAAAGATTTCTCAAGGAAGTACGTTTATATATGGCAAAATAGAAAAGTTACAGTTGTCTAAAGTGGTGTATGAGGCATAATTGAAAACCATGGTGAATGTTTAAGTTAAGAATCATCACAGGGCCGGAGATTTAGCGCAGTGGTTCCAGCGCCTGCCTTGCAAGCGCAAGGTCCTGAGTTCAATCCCGGTAACCACATACAACAATGCTGGGCGTGGTGACTCATGCCCACCCGCAATCAACACCACATACCACAGTGCTGGGCGTGGTGGCTCACCCCTGTAATCCCAGCACTCCGGAGGCAGAGACAAGAGGATTGCTGAGTTCAAGGCTTGCCTGGGCTACATAGTGAGCTCAGGGCCAGCCTGAACTACAAAGTGAGACCCTGTCTCCAAAAAAAAAAAAGAAGAAACATTACAGCAAAAGTCCTTAGTCCCCTCCAGAATACTACCTCTCACTTTGAATAAACTTAGGTCACCGTTCTTGCCACTTTCTGGAGCAGCCCTAGAAGTCTGTTTTTTTTGTAGGTGTCTTTAGTTGCACTGTTGTGGCTGCCTTGAGGTCCCGAGCCAACCCAGACTGTTCTCAGAATGTTTACCTTTCACGGTCAGTTTGACTTTGAAAAAGATCCAGATCCAGTGTGTAAAGTGGATGAGGTCACACTATAGTTGGTTTTTTGCTTTTGTTTTTTTGAGACAGGGGCTCGCTTTGTAGTTCAGGCTGGCCCTGAGCTCACTATGTAGCCCAGGCAAGCCTGGAACTCAGCAATCCTCCTGTCTCTGCCTCCCTGAGTGCTAGGATTACAGGTGTGAACCACCATGTCTGGCATTGTGGTATGTGTTATTGATTGCTGGTGGGCGTGAGTCACCACGCCCAGCATTGTATGTGGTTACCAGGATTGAACTCAGGATTGGCGCCAGAACCACTGAGCTAAAGCTCTGGCCCTATACTGTAGTGTTTTTAAAAGCCTGCCGCCGGGCATGGTGGCTCACGCCTGTAATCCCAACACTCAGGAGGCAGAAGCAGGAGGATTGCTGAGTTCGAGGCTTGCCTGAGCTACATAGTGAGCTCAATGCCAGCCTGAACTACAAAGCGAGACCCTGTCTCAAAAAAAAAAAAAAAAAAAAGCCTGCCTTGTGAAAGGAGGGGAGAAGCAGTGACTTTCACCATATTTTTTATCATACCTTATAAAGAGCTGTTTCAGAAATTGCAAGAACAGTAGGGTAGTTGTATTTAAAGATGTGGGAGGGTTATTGAGAGGGGTCGATGGGATTATATTTTTATCCATTTAAAAGTTTAACTCATACCATATTTTCTGAACATCCCTCATACTGTACAAAATGGTCTAGATTTAAACGAACCTGGCTGTGTGTGTGGTGTGCAGGGAGGACGGCTTGGTACATGGTGCTGCTTCGCAGCTGTAGGGGGCCTGCACCCAGCTTCAGACTTCATTCACCCCTGGGCACCCCATCAGGTGTTAGCTGTCCATCCCACATGACAGATGCCCCCAAACAGGAAGTGGGCTGTAGTCTGTCTGTTGCCCTAGAGTTACCGGAAGATGATGACCAGCTTTCTCATTGACATCCCAGACAGTGTGGATGGTCAGAAGTTGACATTTTTTCTTGTGGAATTCATACGATGGTTGGGAAAAACTAGGAATCTAAAGTGATTCCTAAATGGTCAGAGAATGATAAAAACTACACACAGTATGACTTCAAGATAAGGTATGAGAGGGGCTATAATTATTTAAAGATTGTTGATCAAATCAGATATCTTTGGAACCCTCAAAAATCAGTTGTGAAAATTAAGCATTAGTTCTTTGTAAAATACTATGCTATAAGTTGTGGAGTGTGCAAAGCACATAGAAAAGATCATGACCTTCCTTGGGAACTTCCACCTAACCTTCACGTGTGTGATTTAAGCACGTGCACACATGCACAGACACAGAAGACTGGTGTTGAGGCAGACTTTTCCATGAATGGCTGGATCAGGATCACCAGTCCTGAAGAGACGCGTTCTGTGCTCCTTCCCTTGATCCTGGGCTGGATTTTGTGGTGATTCAAAACCATACACTGTGGAAGGGCTGTGCCTGACTCCTGTAGCTGGGTCATGAGCAGGGACACCCTTTGTCTCTCTGTCGGGAGTTTCACACTTGGACTGCAAACAACATACCCGAGGAGATGCTGCTACCCGGGGAGGCTCACATGGTGATTCACAGCCTCCCCCCATCAGCTGACGGCAGGGCGAGCTCATCAGGCCTGAGTCAGCTTCCTGGAAACAGATCAGCGGACTCCCCATGTGAGGTGAGGGGCAGGCAAACCTTCCCTGCTTGCCCTGCCCAAACTGCAGATTTGGCAGCAGAATAAATCATTGTTAATTTAAGATAACTGTGTTTTAGGATGGTTGGTTCTACAAAAATCAATATCCAGAATTGGTAGCAGTTGAACATATATTTTCAGCATGTTTGAAGGACTAAAAGATTTAAAAATATGGAAAACCCCTGAGAGGGCCTCAAATTTAAGGGAAGAGGCAACAGCCAGCTGAGTGACCAGGCCCTGCGGACTTTGGACCTGTCTGGCAGCGGTTGGAGCAGGTTAAGCAGGAGAATAACATGGTCATTTAAAATGGTTCCTGC
>PVIC010028435.1:0-23209 GCA_004025085.1 Thryonomys swinderianus
TGGTGGCTCATGCCTGTAATCCCAGCACTCGGGAGGCAGAGACAGGAGGATTGCTGAGTTTGAAGCTTGCCTAGGCTACATAGTGAGCTCAGGGCCAGCCTGGACTACAAAGTGAGACTCTGTCTCAAAAAAAAAAGTTACAGAAGCATTTGTTCCTGTGGCTCAGGGAGGGGTGATTACAGCTATCCATGTGGAACCAGAGCCTGGCACATGCGGCTGAGCACATGGGCTATGACTGAGCTACACTCCAGCAGAAGTGATCATAGCTGTTGTGCTTTTGGTGTGGTTCCAGAAACTTGCTTGTTGTGTTAGGCGCTTGAGAGCCATAGAATTTTATGACTGCCCTCTTGGGGCCTCCCAAGGTGCTATCAGTTAGAACTTGCAAAGGAGTTTCATGTAAGGCCCCTGTGCATGACCAGTCAGTCCTCTGGCTGCTCATTGGGGTCAGGTGACCGAAGCATGACACATAAATGCAGTCACCCCCTCAGCCATGGTAATAATGACTCACCCTGTGGAAGGCTCTGGGCTAGGTTCCGAGAGGACAAAGCGGTAAAAAGTCTTTGCCAGAAGGTTCTGCCCTTCATATGAAGAGAACAGAAGAAGTCATGGAAAGATTATGTCCCCAAAGCACAGGAACTACTGAACCTGGCTCACTAAGCCACACCAGTTAAACAGCCTGGGGAGGATAAGTTAACAGCTCCTCTTGCTGGGACCCAGTGGGTTGTCTTTATCCTCTCCAGGCTGGCTGTATTCCTCTATATCTGGGACTCAACGTTTTTTTGTTTGTTTTTTTTTTTTGCTTTTTGAGACAGGGTCTTGCTTTGTAGTTCAGGCTGGCCCTGAGCTCACTATGGTGCCCAGGCAAGCTGCTGTGAACTCAGCAATCCTCCTGTTTCTGCCTCCTGAGTGCTGGGATTATAGGCATGAGCCACCACGTCCATCATTTGGGACTCAACTTTTAAAAGTGTTTTTAACTGATACAGAAAAACATAATAATGTATGCCAGCTTAGTACACTGGTTCACACACCGTCCTCTGGTTTCCTGTGTAGGGAGCCGGCACGGATGAGGGCTGCTTGATTGAGATCCTGGCCTCCCGCACCCCGGAGGAGATCCGGCGCATCAACCAAACCTACCTGCAACGTACGTAACAGGCTCCCCATCCTGCTGATGTTTCGCTGTGCCTTGAGAACAAGCATAGCCTGTACAGTTATCCACAGAACAGACTGTCTTCCTAGACATACTGACCACAAGGGACCTTTAGCTCTCCTGGAGGCACACCCTGGTGTAGGGAGGTGTCTGTCTGTCGGCCTCTACAAACTTCTCAGGGCAAGACACCTCTCTGCTAAGGCTTCCCAGTGCAGTGTTTTATTACCCTTCCAGCTGGAAAGCTGTTTCTTATAATCCAAGCAAAGAACCAAAGATGCTTGTTCAACGTGCTGGCTTCAACCAGTGATTCTTAGCATTTCATTTCAAGGGAAGCGGGGTGGGGGGGTGTCTGACCCCATTTTTGACCTTCAGAGTGGTCCATGCGTCCTCTTTAGCTTTCTCAGTGGTAGCCATTGATCCCCTCTTAAAAGCCCCCTGGGAATGATCTGTATGCTGAGGCTTTTTAAAAAAATACTTGCCTTTTTGCCCTAAGAATAGAACAAAAAAGGAACAAATGTTCAGACCCTGTCATGTTTGTTTGGCATTGTTTACATTAGCTAAAAATATCTAGTGGCATGCTGGGCGTGGTGGCTCGCGCCTGTCATCCCAGCACTCAGGAGGCAGAGACAGGAGGATTGCTGAGTTCAAGGCTTGCCTGGGCTACATAGTGAGCTCAGGGCCAGCCTGAACCACAAAGCAAGACCCTGTCTCAAAAAAAAATAAAATAAAATAAAATAAAAATAAAAATATCTAGTGGCATTAGGTTGGCTAAACAATATATGTTATAGTCACACAATGATTTAGTAGTCATTAAATCTTACATCACAAAAAATTACTGTTATTTTAAATGGCATGGTGAGTAGGTAAGTGAAAAGAGGTAAAAAATAATATGGTAAGGTCCCTTTTTTAAAAAAAAGAAAAAAAGAAAATGAAAGATATTCGCAAAGTATTATTAGTGATTTCAGTTATCAGTATTCCTAGAAGAGTGATTAGATTATAGTATTTTTTTCGCCTTACTTATTTTTCCTAAGTTTTCTATTCTCAGCATGTGTTACTGTTACGGAAAGAAAACAGTACTCTATGAGACGTTGGTCAGTGTTCACGACAGGAGATTCCAGCCCTTGGTGGCCTGGACTCGGCACCCTGATCCCTAGTCCCGCCTGCAGGGTTTCCCTGAGGTCCTGGAAGTTGGAGCTTCTCAGACCTCCTGACCCTTCCTCCAGAAGCGCTGCTCTCCTTGTCTCCTTCGGCACCACAGTGCCCAATCAACCACTTCCAGAGCAGAGCCCAGAGAGCGGGGCACATGGGAAGGGCTGGGCCTGGCTTCTCAGACTCACATCTTAAGGGACAGCAATCTCTTACTCCTGTGGCTCAGGGAGGGGTGATTACAGCTGTCCATGTGGAACCAGAGCCTGGCACATGCGGCTGAGCACATGGGCTATGACTAAGCTATACTCCAGCAGAAGTGATCATAGCTGTTGTGCTTTTGGTGTGGTTCCAGAAACTTGCTTGTTGTGTTAGGCGCTTGTGAGCCATAGAATTTTATGACTGCCCTCTTGGGGCCTCCCAAGGTGCTATCAGTTAGAACTCGCAAAGGAGTTTCATGTAAGGCCCCTGTGCATGACCAGTCAGTCCTCTGGCTGCTCACTGGGGTCAGGTGACTGAAGCATGACACATAAATGCAGTCACCCCCTCAGCCGTGGTATAATGACTCACCCTGTGGAAGGCTCTGGGCTAGGCTCTGAGAGAACAAAGCAGTAAAAGGTCTTTGCCAGCCAGGATAAACTATCTTGAGTTTAGTTTTTGAAAAGCTATGTAGGAGAAAGTCTTGCAGGGACCTGCTGCAGCAAACAGACTGGTCATAGAACATACCGGAGGGAGACACAGGGGCTGGCTGGACTCTGGATTCCGATGTAACGAATTCCACTTTCTTACTAGAATATGGACGGAGCCTGGAAGATGACATTTGCTCTGATACTTCCTTCATGTTCCAGAGAGTGCTGGTGTCTCTGTCCGCTGTGAGTCATTGTCTCTGTCTCTGCTCCTGAGAGGGACGGGTTCTGTCTAAATGCTCCCTGTGTCCCCTTCACCAGCCTCTCTCATCCTCTCAGCCCCCAAATATGGGTTATTCCTAAACGCTGATCTTGGACTTCTCTAGTCTTTTACCTTATTTCCTCTACAGAGCCCCGAACTAGTCACATTTTCACGTATATTTGTTCTATACTCTCGAGTCCTTTGTACATTCCAAGCACCTGGATTCCAGTTATTGAGCTGACTTACCAGGGGTTCCTGGGCTTTAGGAGTTTCTGTTGTCCGCGAGAACATATCAGATGCACAAGAGGCACAATCTGATAAGGCATGAAAAGATGAAGTACCCGAGGAGAGCACACAGCAGAAGGAAGATCTGAGGAGAAACTTTGGTTGCAGAAACAAAGAAAAGGCTTCATGTGGAGAATTGTGGGATTCCACAAATTCAGTCGTGGGCGGGTACATTCCGGGCGAGTACTTTCCAGGCGGGAAAAACAGGCTTGGGGCGGCCCACACAGTGTGTTCAGGAACGCGCAGCTGAATAGGCAGAGTGATAATTTAGAAACAAGCTGGAAGGAAAGATGGGGGTTGTATGCTGCAAGGAATTTACACTTTAACTGGAGAGCCGCAGGGAGCCTGCGAAGGTGTGGCGCAGCGGCGCAGCGGGTGATGGTCAAGGTGACCGCGGTGGTGATGACAACACCGGAACTGTGTCTTCAGACGAGGAATGTGACAGTGATGTGTGCGAAGGGCAGTGTGGGGAGCTGAGACCTGGGACAGCAGAGAGATAGGAGGCAATGTCTGGGTTTCAGAGGAGCTAAAGCAGGTCTGGGGCAGGATGGAGAGAGGACTAACCAGAAAAGAGACGGAGCTGTTCAAGGCACTGCGCATGACCCCAGCCTCAGCCCTGACCTGTTTTCTCGGTGCTTTTTAGATATTCCTTTATGGATAATCAGCCCTTACAGTAAATTGCTCCTCCATGGGACCTGAACCCCTTCGCCCCAGCTGGCTCTTCCTCCTGCTGCACCTGTGTCTATTGCTGTTGTTATTGCTCTGCCCTTGTCCAGAGCAGAACCCTGGAGATCTCCAGCCTCAGCCTTGGCTCTGACAGTCACTTACATAATCCCTGGCTGCTTCTCTTATCTCCTTCCCATTTTTCCTTTCCTCCCACATTACTATCCTGATAACAACGCCCAGATTGTGGAATACTGAGTTCAAAGTACAAACAGCAGAGGAAAGTAGCCTGTTTTATCTCTAGTATTCCTCTGAGGCCTCAACTCTGCCCTCCCTGAGTTGGATTCGTTGTTGGGCAAGGAGTGGATTTCATGGGTTCATCAAGTCCCCCCCAGGGCTCAGACTCGGGAATGCCTGTGTTCTGACCCCTTTCTGGCTTAGCTCATCAGGGGAGGTTGGCCAGTCCGGATAGCGTGCGTCCACTGGGAAGATACAGTATTGGTGGGAGTGGGACTCTCCCTCCCCTCCTGATGGCAGGACACAGGCACAGCAGATCGGAGCCACAGTGACCATATGAGAACCCTCAGAGGACTGTCGTCCTGCTTCCCAAGGCCCAAAGTCACGGCCTGTGGCATTTCATCTGATTACCGTGTCCTCGGGTTCCAGGCCTTCTGTCTTCACAGTCACCCAGATCTTCATGGACACTCACGCTCTGGATTTTTCTTGTCCTCAGGGTGGCAGGGATCCAGGGAATTTCTTGGACGATGCTCTGATGAGACAGGATGCTCAGGTTGGTACAACTGTAGCTCCATCTTCCAGTTTTCTTTTGTATTAATCACACTGCCTTCCTTTCCTACTTCAAAGCATATTAGCCGGGCTGGGCCATTCTAAAGAGGAGATTGGCACAGACAGCCTTTAATTGCAGGGGTACCCAGGAGCAGCACTAAACATCATTCTATTTCCACTTCTGGGTCCCAGAATTGTGCTATTGGGAAATGCGTGGTGAGCTCAGGGAACCACTGATTGTCTTCTGACATAGGGCACTGACTTTACTCTGTTTGTTGTGCATTTTTCTTCTTCACAGAGTGTTCCGTAGGACCTGTGTAAAATACCTTGGCACAGCCTATACCCTGTGGAGTGAGATTCCTGCCAATTCCAAGAGATGGTGGCTGCCTGGCACCCACTGCGGATGTTTTTCCTGCACCCGTCTCTGGGGCCAGATAACACTAATAATCAGAGCTCACAAGCCATGTGTGCTGCGCATCCCTGTAATCCCAGCTACTACAGAGGCTGGGGGAGACAGGTCACAAGTTTGAGACCAGCCTGGCAATGCGGCAAGACCTTGTCTCAGACTAAAACATAGAAAGTTCTGGGGGATATAGCTCAATGGTAGAGCACCCCTAGATTCAATCTCCAGTACTGCAATAAAATAAAATAATAATAGCTCATAAAAGTGGATACCAAATACTGTCCTATATTCAGTATATCACTGACTTCTTAGAATAACCCTGTGAGTTCAGTTCTGTTATCCTCACTTTACAGACAAGGAAATTGCAGCTCAATGAAAAGTGTCCTCCAAATTCAGACAAATCAATGGGAGGACTGAGATTTACACTTGCATTCTTAACCACTAAATAGCCACAGCAACGAACATGTTCCAATGATTAACCACTGTTGTTTATGCAGAAAATATGCTGTTGCTTCCATTAGAAGGAAGGGAGTATGAACGTGGCTTGCATCAGGGTTTTAAGGGAACTGCTCTGAGAGCACAAATTCTCATCAAACCAGTAGAAGCTGTGTGATTGTTTATACCCCAGCCTCAGAAACCACAGAATCTCTTTAGGGTTTTGGTTTTTTTGTTTGGCTTTGTTTTTTGAGACAAGGTCTTGCTATGTTTTCAGGCTGGGCTCAAACTTATGGACTCAAATGAGCCTCCCAAAGTAGCTGGGACTCCAGCTGTGCCAGGGCTCCCAGGCATGCTTTATTAACAGAAGCAGTGTATTAGGGGGTTTCAATAAGCAGAGCCAGTAGGATAGAGAGATGATGAATAGATGGATATAGATAGATAGATAGATAGATAGATAGATAGATAGATAGATAGATAGATAGATAGATGGATGCCCCTTGACTTAGATTATGTCCTCCAAAAGCCCATGTAAGTTGAAAATGTATTTATTATTATTCTTACAATTTGAAAATGTATTACCAAACCTACTAAACATCCTGCTTAGCAACATAGTACAGTGTAAGGTTCTTTTTTTTTTTTTTTCCTCATGATTGGGGGCCTAACTGGGGTAGTGGCTTCCTAATGCCTCCTACATTGGAATAAAGTGTCACACTGGATGTAGATAACCTGGGAAAGATCAAAATTCAAAATTTGAAATATGGTTCCTACTAGCCACGTATCATTTTCTCATCATTGTAAAGCTACAGAACCATAAAGCAGCCCAGTGCAAGTCAGGAACACTCTGTTATGGGTGCATGTGTGTATTTTCCTTTCTAGCCAACATAATAAAACTGAGGCAGCTCTTCAAAGTTCTGGAAATATTTGCATACGTCCTGGCATGTCTTCTCTGATGTTTTAAACTTGTACTTTGCTTGGCTTCAGGACCTGTATGAGGCTGGAGAGAAGAGATGGGGAACAGACGAAGTGAAATTTCTAACCGTGCTCTGTTCCCGGAATCGAAATCATCTGTTGCATGGTATACACCTACCTTACTGCCTGGAGAAATGATTTCAAAGATGGTGAAAAATATATTGCCCATAATTAATATCCCTCTCTTCTTGGTTCAGAAAACTAACTGTACTGAACTGCCTTTGATTCTTACCTTGGAATGTATGAGTCCAATTATGTGAATAAGGGATAATTTCTGAAAAATTAATTATGAATAACTACAATATATTCATAAAAGTTTGAAAGGAAACCTACCCTCATAGTGGGTCCTTATTCTATAGTTATCCTAATACTTCCATTTTTATTTAGTTATAATTTTTGAAAAGTCTTCAGAACATCAGGAAGCAATAAAATAGAAATGTTAGTGATATTTATTCCTCTTTGACATTCAAACTCTGAAGCTAAGAGGTGATTTTGTTAGGGTTGATGTTGAATTAGCTAAATAGTGATAATTTCAGCTTTTATTTCCTATGTGTGATGTTTCCATTCTGTTCTGATAATTCTAAACTTTGTTAATATGCTTTTAAATTCTTTGGGGAAAAGATACTACATGATTGTAGGATATTTGTTTCAGGCTTATATCCTTCTTGTACACAGAGATAAAGATTTAATAGGATATTTCAACTTTTACACAAGCTCCTTAGGTCTTTATGTACATCATAATTTTATAAATCCACTCTACCCTTGTCACACACACAGATTTACAAAGCTTATGGGAAATTTGAGAATGAGCTTGCCAAATTGAAAATATAAAGTAATCAAAAAGAGTACAAAACATTCTAAAGTTGTAATTATTTCAGCTATTCCACAGGGACAATAAAAAATCAATTACTCCTATTAATAATTATCATGGTCTACCATCAGACACTCCAACTTGTGGCCAGCTCTTTATTGCTTTGCCTTCCCTTGCCTGATTCCAAATAGCACAAATCTCCCCCTAGTGGTACTTTCTCAGAACTGCAGTCTCTGTAAGAATCACTTTTCAGGCACAAAGCAATAGTTTGGTTATAAAATACCTGCTTGTAAACAACCAAAAGAAAATTTCTTAAGCATTATTTGGATAATAAAACTTCATGATATTCTTACAACCAACAATAATAAGATTCTTAATTATTGTTTCATCAATACTTTTCTAACACCTACATGCAGTGTCTTAATGGAGTAGCCATTATTTCCCCCAATTGACAGTGCAAAAAACCGGAGCTTAGAGAATGTGTCAGTTTTACTCCAAGTAATATACAACTCCAGCTCAAGTGAGAAAAGAGGAAATAGTATGGAGTGGGAAAAGACAGAAAATGAAAAACACTGATGGCTCATAAAACCGAAGGGAAAGTGGAGTAATTTCAAGAACAGAAATCAAGGCAGTTTGGTGGCATCTCCCTAGAAACAAGTCATGACTTTTTTTTTTTGGTACTAGGGATTGAACTCAGGACCTTGTGCTTGCCAGGCAGGCCCACAGTGCCACTGACCTGCATTCCCAGATTGACTGCTCTTCTTTCAAAGAAGAGTTTGCTGACTGATGTTTGGTCTCCATTTAAAATGTTGATTTGGGGGTAAGGTATGTGACATCATAGTGAGAGAATGTCTGTCTATCTGAGTGAGATCCTGGGTTCTGTCCTTACCACAAAAACATCTGACTTTTGCACCCCTACTTCAGACTATCTGAAGTAGAATCTCTGGGAGTGACATCCAGAAGTTTGACAGGTTTCCCATATGATTTTTTTTTTTTTTGAGACAGGGTCTCACTATGTAGTTCAGAGTGGCCTTGAACTCACTGGTAGCCCAGGGTGGCCTCGCAGTCAGTGCTGGCACCACAAGCACGCACTACCACATCCAGCTTCCCAGGTGGTTCTTACGTGCTTTGAAAGTAAAGGAGACTCCATAGTTTGGCCATCCCCATGGTCTGCTCAGTTTAAAATATCCAGGAAAGCTGGGCGTGGTGGCTCAGGCCTGTAATCCCAGCACTCGGGAGGCAGAGACAGGAGGATTGCAGAGTTCGAAGTTTGCCTAGGCTACATAGTAAGCTCACAGCCAGCCTGAACCACAAAGTGAGACCCTGTCTCAAAAAAAAAAAAAAAATTCCCAGGAAGGCTGTCCATTCACGGACAATCCATGAGAATCACCTTGATTGAGGCAAGACAGCACAGCAGAGGAGGAAATGGTAAGGAGATAAACAAAACAGGTATCTCCTCTAAGAAGCCTCCAGAAGATGATAGTAAGAGAAGAGAATATATTCCATCACATTAAAAAATACATGGCAAAAAAGCAACAGGAATTTAATTAGGTTAGTGTATTAAAAGATACTGTTATCAAATGTGACAGTTTTTGAAGAGAGTTTTGAAGAGAGTTTTTGGCTTTTGATAAGCCAAAAGGAAGTTGAACATACAGGTGACTGCTGAGACCAAAACTGTAAAAAGACACATTGTGCTCATTAAGGGAAAAAGCTAAAAAGAAAGCAAGTAACTACAGAGAATGTCTCCACTTTATTTGTGATGAAGCCATGTCCCAGAGAAGGGAAGGAACTTACCTGGTGTCCGTCAAGAATCACAGTTCTCCATGCCAGGGATTTAGCTCAAGTGGTGCCGCGCCTTCCTTGGAAGCACAAGGGCCCAAGTTCGGTCCCTAGTACCACCAAAAAAAAAAAATCACAGTTCTCTCTCCTTGTCTCAGACCCATAATATGGGCCATAATATCCTTCCATATCGCAGCCATATTGCTAGTTACTACACTCTTGAAAGATGCCAAAGAACATGGTGAAGTGGTGAAAAAATGCTTTCTTCTGTCCATAAATTTTGGTTTCTTCTATTCTTTTACATTGTCAATAATACCATTTTGTTATTATTTGTAGTGTTTGATGAATACAAGAGGATATCACAGAAGGATATTGAACAGAGTATCAAATCTGAAACATCTGGTAGCTTTGAAGACGCCCTGCTGGCTATTGGTAAGCTGGTAGGACATGGAGAACAGAGAAGCAGATATCCCTTGACTTTTCTCCATGTTGTCAGATTTTGTCCAGAGGTCTAGATTTTCAGAGATTGCAGTTGTTCCATCACTTCTGATATGTTCCAGGTTTTTGTTGGTGGTGGTTTCAGATGTGCTCTCACTGTGTTCCCCGAAATGATCTTGAAGTTCTGGGCTCAAATGATCCTCTTCCCTCAGCCTTTTGGGTAGCGGTGAAGCACAGGCACCTGACTCAATGACTGGATAATGTTCCAGAACTTTAAACAAAAAATATCATTTACACTTTGATTGCTGTTGTGCCTTATTTTTTGTATTTTCTATGCTTTTACATCTCATTAGGTAAAAAAGATAATGCTATACTGGCTGCGAGTCTAATGGTTAAAACTAATCACTGTCTCTTATGGCAGACACAGTGATCATTGTGAAATCACATCTCCCTTTGTTTTGATAACCTTCATAAATTACTTCTGTAGGAAGGTGATAAATTAAAGATACTTTCCACGTGTGAAAATGCCTACAGTATAGTTTACTCATGAAATATTGCATGGTTAAAATTTCTCTGCCAAAGCATCCAGAGATATTCTTGCTATTTTGTAGATATTCTTGATATTTTATAAAAACAATAACTGACTTTTCTCATAGGTCTTTAAAATAACCTCTTTTTTTCCTTGACAGTAAAGTGCATGAGGAACAAATCTGCATATTTTGCTGAAAGGCTTTATAAGTCTATGAAGGTAAATGGCTTCGTTCTTTAGCATCTGAAAGTCTAGTTTATCTGTATCTACTTTCTTAGTTTGCTTATAGCCTCTACCCAACTTTCAGCTGAAATATCAAATTGACTTCACCATTTACTTTATTGAGTGTTGCTAATACCACTACACTAATTCTTAGTTTTGGTCATACTGGGGATTGAACTCAGGACCTTTGTACTGAATTACATCCCAGTCCTATTTTCAAATTTTTTATCTTGACATAGGGTCTTACTAACTCGCTAGGTTACTTAGTCTGGGCTATAACTTGCTATCTTCTTGCCTCACTGAGTGATATTTATTGAACACTTAGGATGTATGGAGCATGGCTCCTTAATGCTTTACATGTATGGGTTAATTTTTTTTTTTTTGGTACTGAAGATCGAACTTGGGCCCTTCTGCATCCAAGGTTTGTGTGGTACCACTTGAGCTAAATCCCCAGCCCTGGGTTAATTTTGTCCTTAAAACAGTTCAGTAAGGCAGATATGCTTATTTAGGGGGATACTATTATGAATCCCCATTTTACAGAGGCAGAAACTGAGGCATAAAGAGGATATACAATTTGCCCAAAGTTCTCAGTGGAGTAAGGATACAAACATTGGCCATCTAGCTCCAGAGCCCATCTTCCTACCTAGCTTCTGTTCTGCAAGTATTCATGCCAAGGAATCATGAGAGATGCAGGAAATATCATAATGTAGACTTTGTTCTTATAGACTGTCTGGCCTCCTAAGGAAAATAGGCATGAGCAAACACCAACAGATAGAATGTAAGACACTACTTGAGGATGCAGATATTATAGGGACACAGAGGGAAGAGTTTATTTTTTTCAGTATTTGTTTTCTTTTAAGGAGAGAGTGGAATCCAAAAAGAATGTATTTTTTAAAAAATGGAGGCTGGAGGACCGGAGCGTTAGCTCAGTGGTTCCAGTGCCTGCCTTGCAAGCGCAAGGTCCTGAGTTCGATCCCTGGTAACCACATACAGTGCTGGGCGTGGAGACTCACGCCCACCAGCCATCAGTACCACATACCACAGTGCTGGGCATGGTGGCTCATGCCTGTAATCCCAGCACTCAGGAGGCAGAGACAGGAGGATTGCTGAGTTCAAGGCTTGCCTGGGCTACATAGTGAGCTCAGAGCCAGCCTGAACTACAAAGCGAGACCCTGTCTCAAAAGGGAAAAAAAAAAAAAATGGAGGCTGGAGGTATAGCGCAATGGTGGAGTATATCATGTGAGGCCCTTGTTCAAGTCCAAGCAACAGAAACAGAAAGTTGGCATATCTGAGCAGGAGCTTCAGGGAAGCGTTGCATGGAAGAGGGGGAGCCAGGCAAGCCAGACAGTACCAGGCACATCTTCAGAAGACAAAGTAGACTGCTGGGCAGAATGTAGAGTGTTAGAAAAGAAAGCATGAGAGCCTTGAATCCCATAGTAAAGAGCAGAAATGTTCCTCAGGCTTCCAAGGTTGTGGAGGAAAACACACCATCCAAAGGGTTGTTCTGCACCTTGCCTTACTAAGCAGAGGAAGGGCACTGCAAAAAGCAGCCAGCCTCTCTTAGACAGGGCTCTTGTTTTCTTCCTCAGGGCTTAGGCACCGATGACAACACCCTCATCAGAGTGATGGTTTCCCGAGCAGAGATTGACATGCTGGACATCCGGGAAAACTTCAAGAGGCTCTACGGAAAGTCTCTGTACTCTTTCATCAAGGTGGGTAACAGCAGCCTTGCTTCCACTAGGTGGAGCATCAAGGAAACGGGGTTTAGCATTTAGTATTTCTGGTCCCCTCCTGCCTGGCATCTGTAACCCCTGCAGAGATGGCCCTCCACTTCAGGCATTTCCAGTCTCCCTCTTTCTATGCAGATCTTTAAATCTGTGGCAGGTTATAAGATGGAAATGTTTGCCTTCATAAACACAAAAATTATTTCATTTTTACTCCAAACAGAGAAATATCATATTCTATTGAATACTTTTAAGTGCCCAATTTCCATGTCTACCCAATAATGATGAAATAAGCAGCTGAATTCAAAATCTGTGCAGAGCTAGCTGGCGTCAGCTGGAAATACAAAAAAAGTTTTCGTTTTCCTAGATTGCTATTCTTTACCTCGTACTAGACATCTAAGTGTCCTAAAATGGCACAGGAGGGATGAGAAATGATTCATATTCTTGAAACCACTCATTAGTGGGATTTTGCTTCTTAAGGAAACCAGGACAGTTTTGTAAATGTGAAATCAAGGCCATTTCCTTGGGAGCTGGAGTCATCTGTACAGTAGGTTTTGATTTGTAAATTAAATATTCTGAAAAATAATACATTGCCTATTCAATAACAATTGTCAAAAGAAATAAGCATAATTGAGAAACAGAAAAATGACAAAAGGTAAAAAAAGTAAGTTATAATAATAAAAATAAACTCTCAGATTAGACAAAAAAAAAGCCCAGTTGATGTTATTTATAAGGAATAACTAAACCCTCCTGAGCATGGTGGTGCACAGCTGTTACTCCAGCACTCCAGAGCCAGGAGGATCGCTGTGAGTTCAAGTCCATTCTGAACAACATAAGGGAGACACTTGTCTCAAACCACCCCCCTCAAAAAAGGATTAACTGAAATACAGTGACATACGAAAAGCTTAAAGAAAAGACCAGGGAACAAACATTT
Organism: Thryonomys swinderianus; assembly: GCA_004025085.1. Classification (NCBI taxonomy): domain Eukaryota; kingdom Metazoa; phylum Chordata; class Mammalia; order Rodentia; family Thryonomyidae; genus Thryonomys; species Thryonomys swinderianus. The sequence goes on from PVIC010028435.1 coordinate 13,163, forward strand.
GACAAATCAAAACAAAAGAAAAAAGCAGGGATCACACTATAAGAGAAAATTTTAAGGAGAAAGCATTGTAGAAAGCAATCACTCTACATTAATAAAGGCAACAATTTATAATAAAGACCAAGTTATCATGAAATGAGGTGTCAAATCATATCACATCAAAAGAAATGAGGAGCAGAGACAGGAGGATTGCTGAGTTTGCGGCGGCTCGCCTGGGCACCATAGTGAGCTCAGGGCCAGCCTGAACTACAAAGCGAGACCCTGTCTCAAAAAGCAAAAAAAAAAAAAAAAAGAGGAACTTGAGGTTCCAAAAGACACTGACAAAATACTATGCTAGTAAGAAACTTTAACACATTTTATTCTTTGGAAGAGCAAAGAATCAAAGTACAAACAAGGATATATTTAAATTGATTTTAACAGATACTATTAAATTTTGAACTCAATAAACAAAAATTCTGCCTTTTTCAGTGCCCATGAAGGACCAGAAGAAACTGAACTGTTGTGCTAGGTTTGTAGCTCAGAATATAAATAAGGCTGTGGATTCAGTCCCTAGGACTGTAATGGGGGAAGAAAAGATTATTGGATTGTAAAAAATTTCTATTTGGAAATTATAGAACCTTAGAAGGCTATCTACAAAGGCATAAGAAAATGCCTGATCTTTAATCCAGTTAAGTTTCATTTTATGAAAGTTTATTCAAACAAAGCATGAAGAAAATGCTTGAAAACAACTATGATATATTTATTGCAGCAGTGTTCATTGTGCTGAAAAGCTGGAAACAACATAAACACTCAACAATGGAAGGGCCAGGATCTGAGCAAATAAGTGCAGTGGAATACTCTAATGGTTAACATTGTGCAAAAATATTTAATAAAGGAGGGACATGTTGAAACTGTACTATTAAGTTAAAAAGTACAGTATAGGAGCTAGGAATGTAGGTTATGGTACAGCACTGTTAGCATGTGCAAGGCCCAGGGTGGGGACATTTGGGAGTTTGGGGACAGCAGAGCACAAAAGGAAGCTATGCTGTCATCACATAGGTATCTATGTGCAGAGAGAGAGTACCGGAAGAATTCACACACACCAAAAATTTAACAGCAGTAATTTGTAGATGGTGGAACTAGGGGTGATTCTTATATTGTTCTTTTTTGTCTTTACTTTCTACACTGAACAAGTATGTTACTTTTTTTTTTTTTTTTTTTGAGAGACAGGGTCTCTGTAGTTCAGACTAGCCCTGGGCTCACTATGTAGCCCAGGTAAGCTTCAAACTCAGCAATCCTCCTGCCTCTGCCTTCTGAGTGCTGGGATTACAGGCATGAGACACCATGCCCAGCACTGTGGTATGTGGTACTGATTGCTGGTGGGTGTGAGCACCATGCCTGGTATTGTTGTATGTGGTTACTGGTATGTGGCATTGTTCTATGTGCATTGAACCAGGGACCTTGTGCTTGCTAGGCAGGCAGCGGAACCACTGAGCTAAATCTCTGGCCTCCAACAAAAATTTTTAAAGAGCTAAGAAATATAGTGGCCCTGGGCTGGAGATTTAACTCAGTGGTTCCAGCGACTGCCTCGCAAGCGCAAGGTCCTGAGTTCAATTCCCAGTAACCACATAGAATGCTGGGCATGGTGACTCACGCCCACCAGCAGTCAATACCATATACCACAGTGCTGGGCGTGGTGGCTCACGCCTGTAATCCCAGCACTCGGGAGGCAGAGACAGGAGGATTGCTGAGTTCCGGGCTTGCTTGGGCTGCAGAGTGAGCTCAGGGCCAGCCTGAACTACAAAGTAAGACCCTGTCTCAAAAAAAAAAAAATATAGTGGCCCTTTGACTTATAAACTCAATTGGTTCCAACAGCTGGTTGTAACTAAGCATGTGCAGCTGAGATCTGGATGTTTACCTGGGTGCACACTGTAGGTAAAAAAAAGGAAAGGCCAGGGATGTGGCACACTGGCTCCATGCCTGCCTGTCAAGCACAAGGTCCTGAGTTTGATATCTGGTACAAAAAAACAAAACACTAAAAAAAAAACCTGGCCTAGATAACAAAAGGCAGACAAATCTTCCATTAACCTAATTAACCCAAGCTGTTCGTATTTCAGGCTGGTCACAACTTGAGGGCCTACTGTATTCAGTTAAACTTCATTATTTGTTTTTGTATTCTCTGCAGCTGGGATCAACCTCAGACCTTGCACTTGTGAGACAGGTGCAGCACCATTGAGCTACAGCCCGGCCCAGAGTCAAATTTGAGAAAGTTAATTAGATGACTTTGAACTGTGTACTCTATTTAAGAGCCCATTTAAGGGCCAGAGATTTAGCTCAGTGGTTTCTGCACCTGCCTTGGATGTGCAAGGTCCCAAGTTTGATCCGCGGTACCACATCCCACAGTGCTGGGCATGGTGGCTCAGGCCTGTTAAACCCAGCACTCAAGAGGCAGAGGTAGGAAGATCACTGTGTGTTCTTGGCTTACCTGGGCTACATAGTATGCTCAGGGCTACCCTGAACTTTGAAGTGAGACCCCTGTCTCTAAATAAATGAATAAATAAATATTAAGTTAAAAAAAAAAAGGCTGAAGATTTAGCTCAGTGGTTCCAGCACCTGCCTCGCAAGTGCAAGGTCCCTGGTTGGATCCCTGGTAACCACATACAATAATACCGGGCATGGTGCCTCACACCCACTAGCAATTAGTACCACATACCACAAAGCCAGATGTGGTGGCTCAAACCTGTAATCCCAGCACTCAGGAGGCAGAGACAGGAGGACTGCTGAGTTCCAGGCTTGCCTGGGCTACATAGTGATATCAGGGCCAGTCTGAACTACAAAGCAAGACCTTGTCTCAAAAAATAAATAAATACAGTGCCAGGCGTGGTGGTTCACGCCTGTCATCCCAGCACTCGGGAGGCAGAGACAGGAGGATTGCTGAGTTCGAGGCTTGCCTGGACTACATAGTGAGCTCAGGGCCAGCCTGAACTACAAAGCAAGACCCTGTCTCAAAAATAAATAAATTAATTAATTAACCCATTTAACTGACTATCACTCTACTTCCTGTGCCCCCAGGGTGACACATCGGGAGACTACAGGAAGGTACTGCTCATTCTCTGTGGAGGAGATGATTAAAGTAAATCCCAGAAGGATAGGAGGATCCTCAACGTTGAATTTTTTTAAACTTCATTTTTCTACACTGCTATTAGCATTATCTCAGAATGCTTATTTCCAATTAAAACACCCACAGCTGCCTTGTAGGGTTAGACTGTATTATTATCATCTATTAGTCATTTTGCATTTCAAAGCTTGTAAGACCTAAATGGAGATTTAAAATTAGAAATTAAAATGTACTTTTTGTTTTTAACAAATTATTTCCCCATTTGTGTCACAGAAATTGAATAGATTAAATTATTTCATATTTCTTTTCAGTAAAATACATTTTTTAATGGAAAATTAGAAGAATGTGATAATTTTCTTTCCTAATCCTACTTGTAGAATGGCTGTTAATTTGTTTATTCAAAATTATAAACATTCAGTTAGTAAGACTAGCCATCCAGTTTTCTATTTTACATCATTATAGATGGAAAACATCCACAGATCTCATTCTGGTTGTGTCTGTGGTGTCAGCTGATCTTTACAAGTTTGGTACAGAAGACTACATTATTCTTGTCATACACTGAGACCACACACTTTTCTCAGGGTAGAATGTACCAAAATCAACTCATCTAAACAAACTAAATTATAAGTTTGTTTAAGCACATGTGTATCTGGTCATCAAATACAAATGCTGATCATTCTGGAATATTATGATTAATGTCTTAATCTAGTTTAAAAGTGAATGGGCAGGGCTGGGGATTTAGCTCAAGTGGTACTGCACCTACCTTGAAAGCACAAGGTCCTGAGTTCGATCTCTGGTACCACCAAAAAAAAAAGAAAAGAAAAATGAATGGGGAAATAGTAATAGTATATTGCTCTGAATTTTGCTTGATTTAAAACATTTTGTCCTAAAAATTTTTTAAATCTTTTTGATTTTGTTGATCTGTAGTAATTTACATATACATTATGCCTTTTCAATCTTACAATCATTCTGAAAATATACTCTTTTAGTTAAAATGTTAAAGTTGTATACAACATGGAAAAATACTTTTAATAAAAAATGATTGTTTTAAAGTGAGGTACACTCTTTTCCTTGTTGATATTTCCTCTCCTGAGATTTTTCATCATGGATGTGTTTGATGGGAGCTATTTTGAAGAAACTGTGACACCCAATTTCTGTTTTGAATTACAACATAAGACAAAACTTGTCATGTTTGCGTTGTGCTATAAACCTAATCTTTAAATATGCTAAACACTACTCAATGATATTAATTTATTATCTAGAATTCTCCCCTCTTCCCCAAGAAAACTGCCTAGGCTTGAAAGAATTCCTTGCACAAACTGTTTTCTTCTGCTTATTTTCTCTTACACTGATATTCTAAGTTCTCGGCTTCACTTCTCCTCCTGCGAGCCTCCCTAATTCTGTTGTTCTCAGTTGAGACAGACACTCCAGTTCTCTCCGTGACTGAGCTAAATCTCCTAAGTAATCATTCCTTCTGTACGCCACCACAGTCCCATAGTGTAACACAGAGAAACTGTTACTCCTGCTGTAGGAGATCAGCCCTCTCTAATTTTGGCGGATGTTTAAAGCTGATTCTTGTGGGCCTTCTCATAGTTTCCCCTGTCAGTCCCATCACCAGGGAACCACTCCTGAGCCTGTCTTTGGGCAAGGTGAATGTAGTTCTTTATCTGCTATGAATTTGGCAATGCCTTTAGGTTCTCTGTGCTGATGTCTTATTTTTCCATGTACCCAGGCCTCTGGTACAGGATCTAAGATGAACTCATGCTGACTAACTCATGGTGGCCACACATGTGCCATGAGTAATACTTGCACATCCTTTGTGCATACAAATCTAGGCGTGCAGCTAATATTGAAAATCATTCTCTACCTCCTACCTCCATTTCAAGCTGCCTTGGTTAGACTCTCCCAGTTCAGAATTCTCAGGCATGAATCACACACCAGTCCACGGAGGCTCCAAAGGGTATATACTGTCAATGGAAGTATAAATCAGTGCACTGATGCCATCAATTCAGAGAGCAATTTAACAATAGCTAATAAAGTTGGCAACTGCCCAGCAAATCCACTTCTGATCAGTCTCTTACGCATGCTTATTTCTGCTCCATGAGACCATTAAAATAGAAAAACCCTATCCCTCAATAAGAGAGTGGAAACATGGGTCAGTCATATAATAAACAGTGAAAATTTAACTAGACATTTAACCAAAAGTATAATTTTGAGAGATGAGAAAGGTGCAAAATGAGGGGTGTGGAATGATGTTTAATTACATGTTTAAACGTCTAAAAGAAAACATTGCACATGGGTGTGCATATAAGGGCATGCTTGGAAACAATACACCATCCTCAAGACAGTCATCACCCCTGGCCAAGGCAGACAGATAGGGACGCAGGGTGGCACCACCGCAGGCTACTTTGTTGTTACTGTCCTATTTTTAAAAAAATGAATCATCAGTTATACCTCAGTAAAGCTGGAGGCAAGGAGAATGCATCAAAACAAGTTTAACACTTCAAGCCTTTAAAGGGTCCCCAAGGTGTTTGACATCATAAACATTTTATGGAGTCAGGGACTAAGAGCAGGCAGGCTGTCTAGAGTTCAGGACAAGGATTTCTTCCCCAGGAGGGACCTGTCAGTTCTGTTAGGGCTTTCTGGAGGCATTTTAACCCTTGAGAGTCCAGGCCTTTTTGAGGACCCACTGGTATTAAGAGGAAAGAAAAAGGGTGCAGGGAATGTTCACTAGTGGATCCATGTCTGTAGCAGCGGAGGAATGAAGAAAGCTAGAGCTCTTCTAAGTCCTCCTTACACGAGGCAGAGCACGAAATCCACGAAGCGGGGCCCAACGCGTGGCAACGCCTTCACGGATGAGCCCAAAGAGCATGTTTTTGCCCATGACGTGGCACAAGGTCCCACAAGCATCTGAAGCTCAGGAACCTTTGTAGAAAGAATGAATGATCTGGACCTCCAGGTCTTGCTCAACACGTAGTGGTACTTTAACTACCGCTAAAAACTAGGACGGCCAAAAGGTTCAGTTTACCAACGAGAAGAAAGGAAACTTAGGACAGCGGGGCTGCAGAAAGTACACGCAGTGTTCTGCGCAGGTCCAGCTGCCGCACCGCCCACCACTCCCGCCCCTTCCGGAGGCTCGTTGCGCGCATGCGCCCGGAGTCCGCACTTTGTGGCGAAAGCGAGGGGGCGTGGCTCTGCAGTGAGTGCGCGCGGCGCGGAGGATGGACGCCGGTGCGTTTATTGCGACTGTTGAGGTTGCGCGAGAGGTGTCGGTGTAGGCACCTGGACTAGGGGAGGCCGGTGGCGGCTGGGCTATGGCGGGAGACCCTCTCCTCTGAGTTCTCTAAAGTTCCGGGGAGCCCGGTCCCATGGGCTCGCTGAGCAGCCGAGTGCTGCGCCAGCCCGGGGGAGCCCGACCCCATCAGGATCCCGGTCATGGCGTGGGGGTCTCGGCCCGGAGGCCGGAGGCTGGCGGCGACGCTGCTGGCCCCGGCTTCTGTTACTGCCCTGGCAGCCGCAAACGCAAGCGGAGCAGCGGGGCCTTCTGCTACTGTCACCCCGACTCCGAGACAGACGAAGATGAGGAGGAAGGCGACGAGCAGCAACGGCTCCTCAACACCCCTCGAAGGTACGTGCGAGGCGCGTCCAAGCTGATCAGGACCAGCACCTGTTGGGCCCGGGGACGGGCCAGCTCCCCCGGCCTGAAGGAGCAGACGTGCTCTTGACTGTGTAGATACGGGAGTTGGCCCGGTGCAGGGCAGATTCGAGAGACACTCGGTGTTGTGCACCGTAAACCACAGAAGCCGCTGCGGTGTTACAGTCCCCAGGGTGACACTGAGGAACGCCAAGCTTGCGTCTCTTTGATCCCTGGAGACGACTGGTCAGCTGGCCTTCCTTGATACACCTTTGCCCTCTTGAGTGTGGGTAGCCGCAGAATAAATTGTTTTGCATCCGGTTTCTTTAAATAATACAAAGAGATACATGTGTGAGGTTTGTTGTCGCCCACTCAGTGGAGGGGAAATACAGTTCTTAACTGTGAAGGTGAAATTCAGCAGTAACGTGCGTTTGTTACTAATAGGAGTAATCTTCCAAAGTCTGTAGCCATTGAAGTCGTTGCCTGGATTTGCAGGTTTTGACAACTTGCTTTACCTTCTTTGTAGTGGGGTATTGAAAAACAAAATAGACTGTATTTTCTCATAATCTGGTTGCTCTGTGTGGTTTTTAAAAGCTCATTTCGAGTTATAGTTAGGAATTTTTAAAGTTAAACGTTAAATTATTGACTCAAATTTATGCTAACCAAATGTTACATATTTATTATTGAAAAAAGTGCAGGCGCTGAAAGTAGTTCATTGGTAGTTCTAACATTTTATTATTGATAAAACTTCATAGTTTGGTTTACAAAACTTTTCATACCACTTATTCTTTTATGTTTTTTTGTTTGTTTGTTTGACAGGGTCTTGCTTTGTAGTTTAGGCTGAACCTGAACTCACTGTGCAGCCCAGGTTATCCTGGAACTCAAAGCAGTCCTCCTGCCTCTGCCTCCAGAGTGCTGGGATTATGGCCCATCATGTCCAGCTCATACTACTTTTATGTGTGAATGCTTGTGTTTGTTTACAAAAGTGGACCCCTACTGTGAATATTTTTAAGTAATTTTTTTCCCAGAGTCAGTGTAGCATAATTTAAGAACTCAGGTTGACTTTTGTTTTTTGTTTCTTTTTTCTTTTTTGATATGGGGAATCAAACTCAATGCTTCGTGCTTGCCAGGCAGGTGTTATTCTGCTGAGCTACATTCCAGCCCCAGATTGAGTTCTTCTCTGAATTGTGTACTTGATATCTTTCTTTCCCTCAGATGTAAATGGGTATATTAATACTGTCTTACAGATATACATATTTGAAGGTGAACACAGTGCCTGAAGTGTATGCACTCAGTAAATGTTATATGTCCTAGATAAATCAATCCTTTTATCATTATAAAATGTTCATCCTTTATTCCTAATAACAGCAATACACATACCACTTTCTTTTGATATTTGAGTAGTGTACCATTTTCCATTGTCGCCTAGCTCTATATTGAAAGCAGACATCATATATATATCATGTTGTTGGCTGTTGCAATTTTTTATCCAGGCAGACAATCTCTACCTTTTAATTAGTGTGTGAACCATATATTTTTCATTTAATTGCTGACATATGTGTCGGCCCATTTGAAAGAGAAACTACACAGTAATTTGAACAGGGAAATTTTAATGTAAGCCTCATTAATAGGGAATTAATTATAAGGCCAAAACATTAAAGAGAGCTCTAAAATAATACAAGAATAAAAAATATAAGTATTCACTACATTTAGAGCTTGGGCAGACTATCCAAGGATCCAATTTGGAATTGGACCCTCCAATGAATTCCCATCCCGAGATTCATTTGCTGTTACAGAAGTTATACCCACTTGGCCGGACATGGTGCTCACGCCTGTAATCGCAGCACTTGGGAGGCAGAGATGGGAGTATTGCTGAGTTTGAGGCTTATCTGAGCTATACATAGTGAGCTCAGGGCCAGCCTGAACTACAAAGCAAGACCCAGTCTCAAAAAAAAAAAAAAAAAAAGGAAGTTATAACCCCTTGGATGATGGAAAAGTTCCATAAATGTAGTAAGTCTAAAGCTGGCAAGCAGGACACTACCCATAGGATGCAAACAAAGTTGCTTAGAGGCCATCTGGGCCACATTAGCTGAAGATACACCCTAGTCTAGAAATGACGAACCTTTTAGAAACAGAGTACCAAAACTGCACACTTATTGCAAAATGTCAGCACTGCAGTTAAACCTGAATATTAAGGTTTTAGTTTAGAAAAAAAATTCATATGTTAACGTCTTTTGTTTTAAAAAGAAATCACAATAACAGAGCTTTTAAGATACAGACAGCTTTTCTTTGAAAAGTCAAAGTTTGTTTTGGGGTGATTTTGTACAATTAATATGATCTTTACTGTTCTATGCATGCTGGTAATTTGTCACTGATAGTTTGTCAAACTTTGACTTAGGCCACTTGGCTCAAATTCTGACAGAGAGGACTGTGTGTCAGAGGTTCACTACCCCTGACCTAGACCTTCACAGAAAGATTTCCCAGCCCTGGGACTACATTGGTGAACTGGAATGGAAAGGTTTTTCTTGTTTTGTTTTGTTTTTTGAGACAGGGCCTCGCTTTGTGGTTCAGGCTGGCCCTGAGCTCACTATGTAGCCCGGGCAAGCCTTGAACTCAGCAATCCTCCTGTCTCTGCCTCCCGAGTGCTGGGATTACAGGCGTGAGTCACCACGCCCAGCTGAAATGGAAAGTTTTTAATGCAAAAACTTAATGTAAAGTGCATGTCCTAACACAGTGTATGTGTATTAATGGGAGATAACTGACTTATTCAGCCTTGCATAGCTGAAGACTATAAAAAAATATTAAGGGGCTGGAGATTTAGCTCAGTGGTTCCAGCGCCTGCCTTGCAAGCGCAAGGTCCTGAGTTCGATCCCTGGTAACCACATACAATGCTGGGCGTGATGACTCACGCCCACCAGCCATCAATACCACATACCACAGTGCCGGGAGTGGTGGCTCACACCTGTAATCCCAGCACTAGGGAGGCAGAGACAGGAGGATTGCTGAGTTTTGAGTTTGAGGTTTGCCTAAGCTACATAGTGAGCTCAGGGTCAGCCTGAACTACAAAGCAAGACCCTGTCTCAAAAAAAAAAAAAAAAAAACAAGACCTGTGATTTTATGTGTTGCACCGTTGTACTTCCTGAGGTTATCAGTTGTTTTTTCTCACCTCAGCAGACTACCTCAGGAAAAGTTTTAGCTTCTAGTCTTTGCTTCCACTTCATATTTTTTTTTTTTGAGACAGGGTCTCGCTTTGTAGTTCAGGCTGGCTCTGAGCTCACTATGTAGCCCAAGCAAGCTTTGAACTCAGCAATCCTCCTGT
>PVIC010028436.1:8288-23256 GCA_004025085.1 Thryonomys swinderianus
AATGCTGGGCGTGGAGACTCACGCCCACCAGCAATCAACACCGCATACCACAATGCCGGACGTGGTGGCTCACGCCTGTAATCCCAGCACTCGGGAGGCAGAGACAAGAGGATTGCTGAGTTCGTGGCGGCTTGCCTGGGCACCATAGTGAGCTCAGGGCCAGCCTGAACTACAAAGCGAGACCCTGTCTCCAAAAAAAGCAAAAAAAAAAAAAAAAAAGAAAATCCTTCAAGAAACATAGCCAGGATACATATCAGTTGGCATATCAGTTGTTTGCCTGGCAAGTTCAAGGTCCTGAGTTTGATACCCAGTATGCACCCAAATACATATACACATACATATATACAAATAGAGATCTTCTTGAATAAAAGAAAATCCATAAAGAATGTGAGAACTGAAGGTGTAAATGAAATAGAAATATTAAAGTTATTGTGAAATAGGAAGAAAATGTCCAAAAGGGAAGAAGAACTGGGAGGACATGGAAAAGCGAATAAGGGAAAGTAAAAAATTTAATGGTAAAAAGGAAAAACAATTCTGAAAGAAAGCTTACACATATAGGGGAATGGGTGTTGAAGGGAGGCAAATGGGAATGGAAAAGAACTAAGAATCGAGGTATATCAGGTACAGGTACAAATTCTTTTTTTTTTTTTTTTTGAGACAGGGTCTTGCTTTGTAGTTCGGGCTGGCTCTGAGCTCACTATGCAGCCCAGGCAAGCCTCGAACTCAGCAATCCTCCTGCCTCTGCCTCCGGAGTGCTGGGATTATAGGCGTGAGCCACCATGCCCGGCTCAGGTACAAATTCTTAATGATGGATGTGGTCATAATGTTTTCCTACAGTGTACCATGAAACTCAAATTATTGAAAAGAATGCTTTAACTTACAAACCTCAAACCTATCAATGTCATACCCCACTATTACAAGAACAGATTTTATCTGTTGTATGTTATGAAGACTGGCTTGCTTGCTTACTGGCATTCAGCTCTTTGAAACATGGGATAGACTTTCACAGAATTTTTATACTGAAATTTGTAATTAATTCACATACCGAAGACTATATGATTAAAGACTAACTTCATGTCTATTCAGGGTTTTCATCAAACTATTCAAGTCAACTTGATAAGTCATTTTTCTGAGCCTGTTTTGTCCCTTAAAACTGCAATAAAATAAATGCCCTCTAAAATATCATGATAGTAATTTAAGCTATCTATAAAAACAATTTTTGAAGCACTGTGCCATGGTGTCAAGGACTGTGGCAAAAACAAAATGGTAGTTTCTTTATTTTTAGGTATATTCATCAAGATCCTGGTGAAGCCAGGTAGAAAAATGTGGTGGATTACCACAGCAATGGAATTTAACAAGTGTTTTATTTGTTTAAATGTAGCACATTGGTTTAGAAGTCAGTATGTCAAAATTGAATTTTAATTTTGAGTTTGCAAATGCATCCATTAAGAACTCGGTCTCTGGGAGACACTGGCCCTGTCTCTTCCCTTGATTGTGTTACTGACATCTCTGCTGTCCAAATTCATCGCGTTTATTAAATATGCAGAGTTCTTTGCCTAACAGTCTTTCTATATCAATTACATCTTGATATAATTTTTTATAAACTGCAACCAGAGTCAGCCTTGTAAATATGGCATTTGGAGTAATCACCATGCTCACAAACACTAGGGAACTTTGTGGCTTATATTTAAGTGTCGCGTTCACATCCTTATCAATTCTCAGGCATGTGGGATAAGATGTAGTTCCTAGAGGAAATGAAGTTGCAACCTCAGATTTTCAATTAAAATATTCTTATCATTATGTTAGAAATTAATGCTTTGACCTAATAATTTTGTGTTAGTAATGAGCAGCAGAACTTCCTGGATAACTGCTTCCGATTAAATATGCCTGGGATCTTCTCCCCAAGGACTGTGACTTAGCTGCACCTCTCCTGGTTATAGGACCTGCCCCCCCAATTACAGAGAATGGTTTTTGTAATCTGCAGACCTCACTGTAAGTGTATCTATAGTATAAACTTTCTGATTACTAGCGATAATACACTTCTTTCTATTAATTAACCATAAACAGTTACTTAGAATGGTTCAGTCTTGGCCCTGTTCCTCTCTTTTTGGGAATTCTAGGTTTAACAAAAACCATCTTCAACCTTAAAAACTTAATTGAATTATTATATTTATGTGAAGCCTTTATATTTTCTCAAGGCAGCAGATTTCCTCAGACTCCAAGACATATTAGTTTTATCATAACACTTAGTCATTGTGTGGTAACAATATGTTTAGAGCATGTCTCAGCCTAGTTTATTAGTTCACAGGGCAGTAGTCAAGTATATAAGCACATTAATAAACAGTAGCAATCAAATGGCCTTATAAAATTGGTTAAAATGAGCATTTTATTTCACAGTGACATCCCAACTACAATAAGATCATAGCAATTCAATGTCGTGACATTGTGATGTTTGGACAAAGCTGGCTTCATTTCCATGTGCTGTGTTTTTGGCAGCAATAGCACTTAAAGGGCAATTTTGAGAAAACTCAGCTAATATTCTTGGCAGATATTTAACCTTATGAAAGGAAATCACTTATCCAGGATTTCAGTATTTTCATTTCAGTGACATTTAGAATGGAAATGAGACCATTTTCTCTTCAGATCTTTTGAATATGCCTCTGCTCAAAATGAAACTTATTCAAGTGAATTGTTCACATGGCGCAAAATCAGAGTATCAGGGATTTTGAAGAGTAGACTTTTTTCAGCATAGAAGCATACTTGAAACTTCCTGTGCTAGAAATTAATTATAAAAATAGGAAAAGCATACAAATTTTATTCAATGAAATAATGTTCTACAATATAACGAATTAATATTTAGTTTTATTACTATAGTCATATGAAATACTTTATACTATTCCTAGCATATGTTCAGTCTTTAATCATCTGAGAAAAATCATTCTAATAAATGTTTCACTTTTATTTATAGGTCTTTATACTGTTTTAAAATTTATTTCATTTTTATAATAAAATAATTTAAGGATGTTAAAATACAGTCTAAGAAAAATTCTCTTCTAAAATACCTGTAGTCCCTTATATTAAATATTTTAAGTTATTTGCTAATAAAGCATTAATAATAGCCTAACTTAAATAAGAAATTTAGGATAAAGGTGACTGGATTATATTAATTGTAGCAGTGTACACATTTGTAGGGTTTAATCCCAATTCTTTTTTTTTTCTAAATTAAATTCTAATTCCCAGTATCTCCAGAAAATAATTATCATGAGCATTTTACAATCAGGATATGGACCATCAGGCAACAGAGACTGTCTTTAGACTGTAGCCTTACACAAAAAATATTGTGTGTGTGTGTGTGTGTGTGTGTGTGAGAGAGAGAGGGAGAGAGAGAGAGAAAGAGAGATACTGGGGATTGAACTCAGGCCCTTGTGTTTCCAATATAGGTGCAATACCTCTTGAGCTAAATCCCCAGCCTCAAATTGTTACTCTATAAAACACACAAGAAGAGGTATGAGGTTCTGAGTTCAATTATTTATATGAATGTGAGACCAAACTGAATCTAAGTTATTTATGTAATAGAAGTTCCAGTTTACTTTGAGACAGCATGGGAGAACATGTCATGTATAGCGCACTTGTAGAATATATGGTATTGAGGCTTGGGGACACAGCTCGTGAGCATATTGAAGATATCTTGGCTCCCAGTCCACTGTGATGTCATTGTATGCTTGACATGAGTGATGCCATGTCCTTTGTCACAACAGTGTAAAGCCCAACTCCAAAAGCCTTTGGATAAATCAGAGTTTGGTGATGGAGCGAACAGGTGTATACAAAATTCTGTCCAATGTTTCTGTTTATGAACTGAATTGTTCAATAAAATAAGCATGTGTGAACTGAAGTATCACTGTATAAATAGACAAGATAATTCAAGAACGTGATACAGTACACTTTTTAAACTGTATTCCCCCAATACTTCAATATCCGCACAAATAATAAACACTGTGCCCAAGCAGCCAAATGTAGCAGTATGATAAATCCACTTCTTCCAGGTAACAGTCAAATATATCAGTAAAAGTCCCTCTGGCCCTATGTTTCTATATTGTATTTTCACAGGAAATCTCTCTCTCTCTCTCTCTCTCTCTCTAACTCCTTCCTTCAACCCACTCTCTTTGAGATTTCCTTGCATGTGGCCCATTGCCTCACATATAATTTTTTTCTTTCTCTCAGACTTGTGCATATGTTTTTTAAATTCCAATAATTTCTTGAGTACAGTTTCTGAAGCTGTGTCGAAGGACTTTATATCATTATGTGTGCATTTGGAAATGAAAAGAAAGACACCTTTGTGGGAATATGTTCATATCACTCTGTTCCAGACTGCAATAGCAGGGCTGAGTGCTCAAACTTTTAAAATCAAGACTGCAGAATATTTCTTGACTCACATGTTAATTAATATTTAGTCGCTATCAGGCAACTTCTTTATTTGAAAATTTTCTCTGAGGTATTGGCGATACCACAGAACATCTTCCTGGCTACTTCCAAACCAGTAAGGTGTACTTTTTCAAGCTGGTCCATCATCCAGTATCTCAGGTACATACCAACCCACGTACTTGAAACTGTAATGCACACATGCAATATATTATATTATACGTTGTATAATATTGTACCTTGCAGTCTGGAGAGGCAAATTAATTTTTTCTTGCAGTAAAAAAAAAAGAGAGATAAATAGAGAAACCTTGAGAAAAAAGCAGAAAAAAGCCCAAAACATTTACAATGCTTAGTTCGAATTTCTTTAATTTTATTACATTCCTGTTTTGGGCTTTGATGAGGCATTTTTAAATTGAATCTTTAGCCTATTTTAAAACTATTAAAGTATCTTAAGTTTGAGTATCTCTTATTTGTCAAGTGAGGAACAACTACACAGAGTTCTACGGATGAATTTTACTACTTTCATAGATGGATTTAAAGCTAATTTCCCTGATCTGGTATAAGAAATAAGAAAGAAGAAAAGAAATTTAATAAACTTTTCAATGCATAATTAGTTGTGTTCTGAAAAGAGGCAGAGAAAGAGTGAAGGAGTACTTGTGGGTATCCCATAAATAAATAAATGATTCTTCAAAACATTTGCTGTTAAAATTTCTTCTTATGCCAGGTGTGGTGGCTCACGCCTGTAAGCCCAGCACTCGGGAGGCAGAGACAGGAGGATTGCTGAGTTCGAGGCTTGCCTGGGCTACATAGCGAGCTCAGAGCTGGCCTGAACTACAAAGTGAGACCCTGTCTCAAAAAAAAATTTTTTTTCTTTTTATATTTTCTGGTCAGTATTTGGCAAGAATGAGTTTATTCATTAACTATTATCAATTATGAGCAGAAAGATAATCCAGAATAGCAGTTCTAAAGAAAATAATTCTTGCCTGTGTAAAAATTGTAGGTTCACAAATACGTGGAAAATAGTTTCCATTAATGAAGTTCACTTGACTTTTACTCTGGACGCATTATGCATTCTTTTTTAACTTCAATCCATTATCTTTCCTCATTCCAGGTATCACTGCATTAAGTATCACACCTGGAAGAGAGAGCTGGTCAAATGCCACAGCAGATTTGATCACAAATTCTGCAGATGGTGATGATGAGATCAGCACTTTCTGCATTAGACTCATTGGCAATCTCTGGGTGACACCTTTGTTCTTCTGTGGCTTAATTTGACTGATGGTGCTGAGTGGTATTTTGAAAAGTATGATTTAATCAGTATTGCTGTGATATACAATTTTTGACTTGTTAGGTTCAATTTTGATTTTTTCTTATCTTCTCAACAAAATTGTTGATCACATTTTTCTCTTTAGCTTTCATTACAGTATATTTTCATGCAATAATTTACTATTATTTAACTTATTATCATCTGCTACTGTGGAGGAAAATTATTAAGTTATTTGTTGAGAATTATAAAATTAAGTCAATATTAATATGTGTATCAATGCATTATCTAGTAGACATTCTCAATACAGTGGAAAGTGAAAATACAATGATTAGTAAAAGAAAGTAATATATTACACATTATAGATATGATTTTTTGAACAATGGATTAAATTTATTAAAAAATAAACTAAGAGGCATATAGGAAATTCCCAATTTCATTAAATAGAAAATCAACAGATTTAAGTACTATAATTTTTTTCAACATTTCAAAATGAGTTCATAAAGAAGTTATTTTAAAAATATATGATTGATAAATATATGAATAATCAATATAAAATTTGTATCTATACCCACGTTTATTGTTGTATTACATTATTTTCCAAATAAGAACTTCCCTGTTAGAATTATCATTGATTGCACTTCCTTTCAATCTTGAAATTCTGCCACTAGCCTGACATTTGGAATATATTCTTAGTCACATGCCTAACTGTGTTTCAAGGTAGTATGGTAAAAAATTAATGTTTTTTTATTGAAGGATAGTGATCTCTATGTTGTTAAAATACAAGCCTGCAAAAATGTCACATGTGGAGAGTCCTTATGGATCAAGGAATGTCTCCTATGTATATTTCATTACCTTCATGTGCTATCAAATTGGACAAATGAAGAAAAGCAATTGTTTACTCCAAGGTAAGATGATGGACGCTACCTGTCTTAACAGGGGACTTTCACACTAATTAATTATCACTATTCTTTAAGAGTCAATGCTCAACCTTTCCTGGTGAGCCTGACTTACATTGTTGCATGTCAAAATATTATCACTAAGCTACCGTTGCCTTTAATAGTAGAGAATATGCAGCAAAATGTGGAGAAAGCAATAATCTTGTATGCATGATAGTATCGCCACCAAATTTAGTTGCTTAAAATAACATTTATTTTCTCACATATCAACAGGTCTGGAATCCAGTCTCTGGTTAGGTCAGTCTTTTGCTGTCAGGTTTTAAACCTGAAACATTATGTGGCTCAGGAATGCAGTCTTACCTTAGATTTGGCTGTGGAGAAACTAAATTCCAATCTCATGGAAGTGTGAAGAATTATTTAAGCTCTTAACAATCTGACCTGAGAACTTCAGTTTCTTGCACTTTTGGTGGGGAGGCCGCTGCCTTCTTTCCTTGTTTTTTCAATGTGGTACCTCACAAGCTTTCTTCTCTGGAACAAAGGGGAGTGTCTTTTCAATATGGATACCACATAATAATGTATCTGTAATGACATCTGCCCTGCCATCATACCATATTCGTTGGCTAGAAGCACATCAAAAATAGGAAATAACCCAGAGCTGTGAGGACCAGAGCAAGAAGCACTGGTTCTACCTTAAAATCTGGCCCTCACAAAAGACCATGCTCTAGAATGTATGATAGATTTTGTAAAATAGGAAATATTCAAAGGGAATGTGGTGGGGGAACATAATGAGGGGAAAGAATAAATATGATTGGGCCGGAGGGTTAGCTCAGTGGTTCCGGCGCCTGCCTTGCAAGCGCAAGGTCCTGAGTTCCATCCCCAGTAACACATATAATGCTGGGCGTGGAGACTCACGCCCATCAACAGTCAGCACCGCATACCACAGTGCCGGGCGTGGTGGCTCACGCCTGTAATCTCAGCACTTGGGAGGCAGGGACAGGAGGATTGCTGAGTTCGCGGCGGCTTGCCTGGGCGCCGTAGTGAGCTCAGGGCCAGCCTGAACTACAAAGCGAGACCCTGTCTCAGAAAAAGCAAAAAAAAAAAAAAAAAAAAAAAAAAAAAAAAAGAATAAATATGATTCAGAAAGAAAAAGAAATAGCATGTATATAAGGGGTGGTGGGGTTGTGGGTGGGTAGGGATATGGGTAAAAATGAGAATTAACTTGTGTCATATACTGGTACAAATTCCCCAATGCTGAGTGTGATTGTGAACTGTATATAAAATGTACCAATAAATAATTCAATTTAAAAATATACTGGCAAAATGGGCTGGAGATTTAGTTAAGTGGTTCTGGTGCCTGCCCGGCAAGCACAAGTTCCCTGGTTCAATCCCAGTAATCACATACAACAATACCTGGCATGGTGACTCATGCCCACCAGAAATCAGGACCACATACCACAATGCAGGGTGTGGTGGCTCATGCCTGTAATCCTAGCACTCGGGAGTCAGAGGCAGGAGGACTGCTGCTTTTTTGGGTTCCCTGGACTACATAGTGAGCTCACGGCCAGCATGAACTACAAAGCAAAATCCTGTCTCAAAAAAAAACAACAACAAAAAAATTAGTGATATTCTCTGTGATAATTCTAGTACATTGCCTAAATAAGTAGCTCATGAATGAACTAGGTAGCACAGTTAAGGGGGCAGAGTTTATGATTTATTACTCCATTTCTTAGCTACTGAATGGATTCAAAAAAATAATGAACTAATAGACCTCAGTCATGTTTGATTATAATTAGAGGGGTTTTTTTTTCAGTTCTTGTTTGACAGTAATTAAAACTAAAGGCTAAAAATGAATAGTTGTATAAGAAACAGTAATCACAATACACAAAATTGCTTAATTGTTATGATATCATAATCATCTCTATTTCTAAGGGTCATTCAACAAGAATGAAAAAGAAATAGATGAAGAGAAGAGGAAAGACAATGAAAAAACTAAATAATCCATAGTAGTAGGAAGTCAGGGTAAAATACATTTGTTTGAATTATAGGATAAAATGAGTTTGTTTGAACTAATAGAATTTGCTTTCTTAGAAAAGTTAAAATATGCAAATAGTGCAGCGTGTTAACAGCTCAAGAGCAGTACATGACCAGCACATGAGGAGCACATGAACAGTTCGTGAGCAGCAGAGAACTGCTCATCAGTAACACCTGAGCAGCTCATGACCAGCACTTGAACAGCTCCTAGGCAGCAGGTGAGCAGCACCTGAGCAGTACTGAACAGTTCCTGACTGGCACGTGAATAGCTCATGAGCAGCTCATGAGCAGCACGTGAACAGCTCCTGACTAGCACGTGAACAGCTCATGAACAGAATGTGAACAGCTCGTGAGCAGCACGTGAATAACTCGTGAGCAGCATGTGAACAGCACCTAAGCAGCACGTGAACAGCTCGTGAACAGCATCTGAGCAGCACGTGAACAGCACCTGAGCAGCACGTGAACAGCTCGTGAGCAGCACCTGAGCAGCACCTGAGCAGCACGTGAACAGCTCGTGAGCAGCACATGAACAGCACCTGAGCAGCACGTGAACAGCTCGTGAGCAGCACATGAACAGCACCTGAGCAGCACGCGAACAGCTCATGAGCAGCACCTGAGCAGCACGTGAACAGCTAGTGAAAAGCTTGTGAGCAGCACCTGAGCAGCACGTGAATAGCTCCTGACTAGCATGTGAACAGCTTGTTAATAGCACATGAACAGCACCTGAGCAGCACGTGAATAGCTCGTGAGCAGCACATGAACAGTTCGTGAGCAGCATGTGAACAGCTCCTGACCAGCATGTGAACAGCTCCTAGGAAGCAGATGAGTAGCACCTGAGCAGCACGTGAACAGCTCATAAACAGCACATGAACAGCTTGTAAGCAGTATGTGAACAGCTCCTGACAAGCACGTGAACAGCTCCTGACCAGCACCTAAGCAGCTTGTGCCCAGCTCATGAACAGCTCAGCAGCCGCAATGAGCAGCACCTGAGGAGCTCATGAGCAGCAGGTGAGCAGCTCCTCAGCAGCACTTTCTTGTAATACAGGAAACACCTGACCATTTGAGCAGTTACCCAAAATAAATAGTCAAACTGGAAAAAAAAAAAAAGGAAAAGCATTAATGTAAAACACAGAGGAATGGACACAACTAACAGTATATTTATTTGGTCTTCTGCATGAAAGAGAAATGCATGATGTAATCTTCACACAATTTACCAGGAACTAATAGAGATGAGAACTCAAAAGTAGAACATGGGTGGAGATTAGACAACACAACACAGAATATTCCAAAACAAGATTTAAACAGATTTAAGAGGTGAACATTTTTCTTCAAGTGTCATGATATGTGGAAATTTAAGAGACAGTAAAGAGTAAGATATATGCTTTTAAGAAAAATAATGTTAATTTTGTCTGTTACATAAGTAAAAAGGCAGGGAAATCTTAGTTATACAGCAATAATTTTTATGGAAAAAAATTAGTGACATTTCAAGAATAGTATAGTATGGTATCTCTTAAATAATAGATCAGTTGTAATTGTTATATATATTGTAATAAGGAAGTAAAACTGATGATGATCAATGAAAAGATTATTGGTAAGAAATTTCAGTATGCAAACAATATTCAGGAACTTGAGTAATAGTGCTGAAGGAGAGAATTTGATTAAATTCATATTAACCATAATGTACCAATAATGAATTCAATTTAAAAAAAGACCATGTTCCCTCAGACTAGCTGGAACTGTGCTATTCCTGAGCCCTCTCACTTCCTTCTCAAGTCCCTCAACCTCATAGGCCTTGGGACATGGTGACTCTGTTTTAGTAGATTGCCACGTGTACCTGGATAAAACTATATGGTTTATATAACCTTTATAATATGATTTATGTATGATCCTTATAGTGATATTGTTAAAGAAGGCCTTTGTCCTAGTTACCTTTTAAGAGCACAGAAATCATGAAAAATCAGTGGAGACAGAATCAAAATATATTCTGTATTTCTTCCTTCCTCGTCTGATAGTATCTCACTGGCTTATATTTTCAACTGAAATGCCTTTTTCCTCATTTTGAGAACAGATGTGAGCCATCTGTTTTTAATCAAAAATCCATATTAAATTACACCTTTAATTCTGATGATAAGTAGGAAAAACATTTAAATGTAATTTGACTTGTGTATATGGTTTCTTCATTAGGTTTACTCCCCTTTAGATATGTCAGAACCTCATTATCTTGAGTGCTGATGATGTAATGGAGAAATTAAGAATGTGTGTGGACTCTAAACCATGAAGAAGCACAGAAGCAAATCAGGATTTGTGCTCAGAGGGCTCTGAAGTACTTTTGGTTCATTTAACATGATACAACCATGTAAATCTCTCATATTTTCAAGCAAAAATATATTTAGTACAAATTTCCCATTTGTATTTTTAATGAGTCTACCTCAGTCAAGTATAAAAATCAGAATATTTATGTGTGCAATCTGCACAATTTTTAAGATTTCCCAAGTAATTTTAATACGTGCTAGTTTATGTACATTCCACTTTTTATGAAAGAAATTTAGACCATAAGGAGAATTTGCCTGAAATGTTTGAAAACTTGTTCTATCAAAAGAGAGTTTACTTCTATTTACGTACAAGTTAGAAATTGTATTCCTCCCTCCCAACCCCAACTTCTTCATCATTCCGAAAACAGACTGGGGAGCCATTTCTCTTCTTGCTCCTTAGATGCCCAGCCAGCCCAGCTCTGCAGCCAAAGTCCAGATTACACAGGGGATAAGAACGGAGGAAGCAGATTAGCGAATGTGATGATTCTTCTCTTTGGCAGCTGTGTGCAGCCCTCTGGAGAACATGCTGTTGTCCCTTTGATGTTGCCTCGATGTTCTGGCTTTTTGGAGATACTCGTAATCTATTCCGTGGGCCTGACCTTGGTCCCCAGGAGTCCTGCCTTTCCAGATTACAGTTAAACACTCCTGGAGAGTCTTTAACCACAAGAGATGGCAAATAAAAATCTGCCAAAACAACATTTTGGTTTTGATGTGTTTATCATGTTCACAACATTATATTTATGTATTGAAAACAAATATCCTTGAGAGAAACAGAAATTTAAAGATGTACATCTTTGAAAGCTTTAACAGTTCAGTGTGGGTGTCTCGACAGGAGCCAGCTCAGTTCATGTTCCATCAGGAATCAAGCAAAGCCCTAAAGGAAACCGCGTGGGACTCAGGTCTTCTCAGGCACAGGGGACACTGGCAATGTTTCCTGTCTGGGACAAAACACCAGCAGGACAGAGAGCTTTGTACAATTTATATGCCAGGACCCAACATCAGACAGGTAGAAAGACTCTCAGCTGGGCACTTTAGGACAGGGGGAGCAGGGAGTCACAGCGGGGCTGTCCAGAACCTTCACTGTCGCAGAGCCGAAGGCTGAGAAAACATAAGCTGGGCAGTGCAGAGACAGGCTCAGGAAAACTGGGACTGCGCGGGGCTTCCCACTAAAAGCAGAGGCTGCGGACACATCATCACGCAGTTGCTTCTCTTGAATACGTGAAGCGGGGGCCCGGGCTGGCTCCCGGAGAACTGCCTCACTCTATGGTACTGAAAGATAGGCCAACACATGGGGGAGAAATAAGAAGAAATAATACCATTACAATAAAATCGAGGCAGTAGTTTTTCATGTCTGTTGACTTAGAAATTGGATTGCTGTAATGCCTGGATCGTGCTATCCTGAGGAAGATGAACACACGCATGTAATGAACAAGGGCACTTTTATGAGCACAGCATGCAGTGGGTCTACCAATATTGGGTTGGAGTCCCCAAGAATGGCTACCGGCCCCTCTTAAGGGCATTTCAGGTTACACACGGGAGGGGGACCTAAACCTCCTAGTAACTGGCTAACAGTTTGATCTAAATCATACTTATCAGGTGGTCATTGGTAGGGGGGGAATAGGAAATACAGTCATCTTGTGGGAGGGCTATAAAGGAGATCCTTGGTGGGAACAGCCCTATTGATTAGCTCACTGGTAAATTATGTGAGCTATGTCCCCTTAAGCTTACCAGGAAATCGCTGTACTTGGGCGACCAGCAAAACCAGTCCAGCAACCTTATTGATTTGCCTGGGCTTTTTTAGGAAACCTCACACAATTAGCACAATTAGCAAGTTGCCACAAGTTATTTTTACAGAATATATATAACATCTACACAGGACTTCTTTATAAAGTTCAACGTTTGTTTACAGCTAAAACATCAGATAGGGGTGACTTATAAAATGATGATTCTTTGGTCCCAACAATTGCAAGTCTCTGACAAACCGGAGGTCTGAAGCACTTCTCACACTCAGATGAGAGATCGTGAAACACCGGATGAGTGAATTTATCACACAGCAGAAGGGCGTGCGGGTGAGGAGAGAATTCAGACGACACTGGGAAATAGCCAGTGAGCTTGCGCGTGTGGGAGCGAGGCTGTGGCTTCAGTCTCCGGGCCCGCGGCAGGGCTGCATGCTGTGGGCAGGAAGCGGAGTGCGCTGAGGAGGAAGGACGCAGGGCCGGGGCTGCGACCAGACATCCATGGAAAAGGAAGCAGCCAGAGCTCGAGCCGGCCTAGAACATCCCGCGGAGAGAGCGGCAGGAAGAGGGGCTCTGCGAGGCTCTCTGGGCGGGCACGTGCCAGTGTGGCTGGGAAGGCGCTGCCTGCGTGTAATGTTATAGGTAGAAAAGCCAGCTAGACATATGTAGGCAGATAGATAGGACTAGCCCTTAAAAGAAAACCAAAAAAACCAACTTGGAGGTTATTGCTGCCAGAGAAAAGCTACCCCACTCATATAAGATAAATAGCTCATTGAAATTCCAAACAAGGAGCCATCAGATATTCTAAAGAAGGCTCCAACCTCCTGGGGTGAAAGGCTGACACCTTAACCCACCTCCCCGGAAGAGTCAAAGTCAAAATTCCTGTCTGATTGTTTAATTCCCCACTGTACTCATTGGTTAACTGTAACCCATCTAGCTTTTTTGAATCTTATTGGTAGCCCCCTATTTCAGAACCGCCTCACCTCGTGGCTTTGCTCCATAAAAGCCCTCTAAAAAGTGAGGTAGGGGGCTTACCCACTTTCCGGGCCCACTTTCTGTCTCTCTTCAGGCAGAAGCTTTCTCTCTCAATAAAATTTTCCTACTCAAACCTCCGTCGTTCCTAAAATTCATTCTTCGATTTTTAGAGAACATGAACTCGCGTTTCAGGTGGGGAGTTAGGCCTTAACTCTGCTGCGTCAATAAGAACAGGTCAGTGATGAAAGATGCTGATGGCCCCTTTTAAGCCGTTGTTAGAGCTGATACTTTGTCGGTGAACTGAAAATGGATCAAAGGCTCGGGCAGAAGGGTGAGATAATAGGTCTTATGTTTTTTTTGTTTTGTTTTGTTTTTTTTCTTTTTGAGACAGGGTCTCGCTTTGTAGTTCAGGCTGGCCCTGAGCTCACTATGGTGCCCAGGCAAGCCGCGGTGAACTCAGCAATCCTCCTGTCTCTGCCGCCCGAGTGAAGGTCTTATGTTTTAACAGCATCAGTCTGGTTTCCATATTAGAGAGATTGTTTTTTTCTGTTTTATGTCCTCCCTCAATTATATTTTCACATTCCACTTCTTCTTGTAGGTAGTGTTGAAACAACAATCCCGTCACCTTCTAGGATTCCAGTTAAAACATGGCAGAAGAAGACACCGCGCTTGTAACCTAACACTATGGGAAAATTCAGGGTCTAGGCCCAGGGTGAAGCAAATATTACTAGAGTCTGACAAATGTCACTTTACATGGTCCCTGCTGGCTACTCTTGGATAATAATCATTCAAATGGTAAATAACACTGTGCAGAGAAAACACAAAGCAAATATACTCTTTTTTTTTTTTTTTTTTTTTTTTGCTTTTTGAGACAGGGTCTCGCTTTGTAGTTCAGGCTGGCCCTGAGCTCACTATGGTGCCCAGGCAAGCCGCCACGAACTCAGCAATCCTCCTGTCTCTGCCTCCCGAGTGCTGGGATAACAGGCGTGAGCCACCACGCCCAGCATTATATGTGGTAACCGGGGATCGAACTCAGATCCTTGCACCTGCAAGGCAGGCGCCGGAACCACTGAGCTAACCCCCCGGCCCCGCAAATATACTCTTAACCTGCTGTCAGAAGAGGGAGAGAAATTTTCTCACATTCCTCCCATCTTCTTGAAAACCACAGAACACCCCACCCCCAATTGTTGTGCTTTTCTAGCTGCTCTCTGAGAGGAAGGGCCCCACTGTTCCTGAGAGAGATTCCTCAGGAGTCTTTGTCCTCTTACACAGAACGTACATTATCTCTTACAGCAGGAAAGCAGTGCCGGGAATGTTTGCAAATTCCCTACG